>SZWC01002541.1:19604-63062 GCA_023375785.1 Penium margaritaceum | reverse complement strand
AGGGGGGGGGGGGGGGGGGGGGGGGGGGGGGGAGGAAGTCATATCCGTAGATGAATCGGATGGATCTGTGAATGATTCGGAGCATGGCGTCTTGCGGGCGAAGACAAAGACGAGTATTAAGGACGCCAGCGTGGATGCATCGCCGGCTAAAAATGGTGTTGGGATACTCTTCTTCCCATTCCTGTTTGTATGTTGCTGGGAGGTTTTCTCGTTACAAGAAGATTTTGTAAAAACCTTGTATGGATGGGTTTCCATTTTTTGCTTTGTAACTGGGGATGTCTTGTTGGTGTGCTCTGCTTAGAAAGATTGTCTCGTTGATACACATTGGAGTATCGTCTCGCCCGATGAAGGTCCGAGGTTGGGCCCATAGGTGAATGTTCAGCCAGCCCATGACAGGAAAGACTTGTAGAGGGTGACCCCATACATCGGGCCTTCGCTGTCGTAACTGGTAAATCATTGTAAAAAGAAGTCTTGCGAGCCAGTGTGGAGTGACGTAAGAGGCATGTTCGTAAATACGCGCAAGATGTGAATTTGTCATTGTAGAGGTTCAAGAAAGAGGTAGCTGCTGCTGGGATTCTTTCAACACTCGTGTCCAGCTCAGCGTGGGTCCAAGCGTATAGAAGAGAAGTTGAGGGTTGAAGAGGTGTCTCACCTGAATCTCGGAAGTGATGAGGAAGCGTTCTCGAGGGGGGATGCCAAAGGGTTGGGAGTATGGTTGGATGGGTTTTCTATCGAAGGCTATGTATTAAAGGGAGGTGTTTTGCCAAGTGAGACTTGGGGAAAGGACTGTGGGGTTGGTGTAAAAGAAGCAAGAGAGGCATTGTATCCATCTCACGCTTAAATGTGAGTTTCGGATGTTGATTATTTCCGGGTGAGAGATGAATAAGTGTCCTTTTTTGGACAAGCGTTAGGTGTCTAAAACTTTTTGTTTCCAGTTGTCTCGCAGTTGCATAGGTACTCTTAGAACCATTTTGTACTTTACTCTTGGATGAGGCGAGAGGGACATTTGAACGCTAGTCATTGTTCAACGCATGGGCACATAATACATTTGTGAGTGTAGATGTGGAAACATACTTGGGGGTCAGCGGGGGCGTTGTGGGAAGACATAAATTGTATAAGCCCACTGGTTGGAGAGTTGAGGTGATCTTCCGCAGGTGGTAAGGTGGAGCAGTACAAAAATTTTGTATTGAGGTAGGAGTTCATCGCTACCGCTTGTTCGGAATGGCCTCACCCCATTTATCCAATGGAGAATGGCTACTTGGATCCCAAGCTGCCTCGGTCATTGGTGTGGAGTGGAGTTGGATGCCGACGATGGGGACTCGGTCGTGCGTGATTGGCAAGGGTGGTCATGGATGTGCTGGCCAATGGGGATGATGAAGGCTTTGGTGGGGCTTACTTCAAGGACCGTGTGGTTAGTGTCTGGTCTGAATAGTTGTCAGGTATGATTTTTTTTCTTGGGCTGAGCAAATGAGTAGGGTCGTGTCATCTGTAGATCTTGCAAAACGCCAATAGTCAAAGGACAGCAATGGGACACCTTGTAGGTTCCATATGATGTATGCAAAGTTGGAATCCATGGCACAGATGAAAAGCAGGGGTGCCAAGGGACTCCTTTGGTGGACTCCTGAGTGGAGGGTGATCGGGGATGAGGGTTTGCTCTCGATGAGAAATCATGTGGTGGTGTTTTGATGCAAGAGTTGGAATCTCTCTATACACTCTAAAGGAATGGCGAGATGCACCATGGCACGCATCAAGTAGGGTCTACTTAAGGTTTCATATGCGTTTCCAAAGCCTACCACAAGAGAATACAATTCTTCTTTGTGTTGAATGGCCCAATGTTGGACGTCGTGGAATTGGGAGAGGGTGCGATGGATATGTTGTCCTTTGACGGATCTTGCTTAGTCTTGGTGGATAACATATGGTAGCGCCTGGTTGAGCGAATTTGAAAGTAGTTTTGCCAGGATCTTCTATTCTAAATTTATAAGAGACATTGGTGTATAGCTTGAGATCTGGTCTTTGTCCCCCTTTCGTGGATGGGGGTGGTGGATGCCTCTACAAAGTGGTCGTGTTCGATAGGGTTGTTAAGGACACTGGGGTAATATCGAATGAGGGACTCTGTGAGATTGATGGTGATGCCACATAGGGTGTTATACAATTCCTCTAGGACGGCATCTGGGCTTGGGAATTCATGGCGGGGTTGACAAAGGATGCTTGCAATGATTGATTGCTCGGCGAGGGGGGTGGCTATAGCTTGTGCAATGTGGGGAAGCAGTTTTTTTCGTCGGTCAAGAGGGAGTATTTTAAGGTACACATCAACCTGTCCACGAAGTTTGTATAGTCCTCAAAAGTAGGAGCATGCTTGTGATGTCACATTGGTTGTTGGCCTTTTGTCCCAATCTATTTGTTGACCCAAGGATGATGGTCTATGTTTTTTGCGCTATTATGGTAGAAGTAAGGGTGTGGGAGGGGAGAGTAGCTTGACCGTGGGAATGCACGTCTGTTGTTTAGCGTAGGAAGGTAATGTATGTCTCAAGGTAGCAATTGACAAGAGTATCCCAACGAGTAAAAAATGTGGGAAATGTCAGGGAGGGGGATGTTGCATGGATCGTACGAGCTGTTGCAAGCTGTTGTTGCATATGGGCGGTGGTTTTATATGTTTGTTTGGACTCCCTCCGCACAAGATCACATCTCAAGATAACCACACACCTTCTCACAATGTTATTCCACACCTCACATACATCCAAAGATCACACTCAAGAGACACACCCCAAACACATGTTCAAAACTCCCCAAACACCAAAGGTACAAACATCCCAAGAGACGGTACAAGAAACAACACAAGTAGAAACACTCGAAAAAGATGCCTCCTGCCTAATAAACATGGGCCCAACACCCCACGCATCGACTCTTCAGCTTGACACTAGACTTGAGAAACATGCACCACTAACACTGCTCACCTTGCTTTCCACTTGAACACGAGTGGCTTTCACTGCCCTTGCAAACAGTTTTACCTTCACCAAACCCTTTGAGTTCACAATTCAAGAATGTTTGTGTACTCACCGACAATAGGCTTGAAAATTTGTCTCTAAAACATAGCATCCTCAAGCGATACTTCAACCTTGCCATAGTTCCTTCATGCTCCTGTCAGGCCAAAGGCGTCCTCGCATGCAAACCAACCTCAAATGTGTTCATGCTTCCCGTCGCCAAATCCTGCTACATGCTCCTATCCATTGGCACCCCAAGAGCATGCCTCCTACACCCTGATTTGTACCCTACACGCCCCTCCTCTCCACTCTACTCTTCAATCCTTCTGAATGACACGCCATAAAGCATGCATAGACTACAAACCCCACAATGCCATCAGGGAGTACAACTATATAACACACTCACAAGATCGTAGCCCCGCTTGCATGTTTCTAGACACATAGAACCTCCAGGTCCTCCTTGAATCCCTAGCCACGATGGATACTTTTTCAGCAAGCACCCTCAAACACAAGAATACACGTGCTAGTCACATGCCCATAAAATTCATGCCCAGTTAGACCGAGTCTACCGCTCTACCTCTCTCCTAGGAGAAGTCACAACGATTTCACGTACAACTTCCAACATCGGTGTCAGATCACTATGGGGCCAACCTCGTACAATTGGCTTGTCACACGCATCTCCCAACCAACGAAAAGGGATAGAGGCGCCTCAACACCTCTCTTCTCAAATGGTCGTGAGCTCAGAAAAAGCTCCCTACCTTACTAACAGTTTATTAGACCCACTCAAAACCCATCATCATCCAAACCCTTAAAGCTTGTAGTCGAGCAATAATGCCACGGACGACAAGAGCACAACGTAATGCGATGTTTTTGTTACGCAACCAACTTCGGACACAGATGGACGCTATGGTAAGTTTCAAGATCAATCCTAATAACGAGGTGCAAGGATACCTTTATTCCGCAAGGCTCACAACCTAATCACGTTGGATGTGAACATTGATAAGATTCCTTTATGAACAGTTGGTAATCCTTAGCCAATATGCAGAGTTTTTTGTGTAATCATGTAAAAACCTTGTATCCTTTAGCTTTTCATAGTCTCGATTTATCCGCTCAATGCACTTTGCTACACGCGTCTTTGTGATACCTCCCAAGTGATTAACAAACATGCATGAGAATTGTGTACAAGATTCTTAACACTGCTCCTGCCAACATGGCTATGTTTCCCTGTCACTTGGCGCACTAGGAAACAAGCCGGGTGCAAGAACATCAAGACGTGCATGGTCTCGTGCGCTTCGAAGAATTTTCACATGCAAAGAGATGGCAGCTGGTAAGCTTTCAACATAAGTAGGTTTTCTAGCGCATCACAAGTGACGAACGCGACAGTGTCATTCCACCCCGAAGAGGACCAAAACTGAGTTTTTGGTTACAACACAATGCGCAAGGCATCATCCAAACCTAGAGATGCATAACGTCAAACCAAACGCAATGACTACACATGTGCACATGTCTAGCATTGATTTTTGGACACACGATGCAAATAAAGTGCAAGTCGGGCCAATGACCATTCCACCTATTAAACAGCATAGCAGTCCTGGAAGTCTCTAGTTAGCCGTAGTAGCTTTCCCACAAGTGCGGATGTGATCCACACATCCGCAACTTGCCAATTCCAATCCAGTTTGTGAACAGTCAAAAATCTTCCAATTTATCTTGGGGAAAGGATGCAAGGCATAGTCCTCGTCGATGCTATAAATTCATCCCTGACATCAATTGAAGTCAGGTTTCAATGCATATCTCTACCAACCACAAAAGAACCTTGTAAGAAAAAAAGGCACATAAACAAGGAATTCACCAGGTGAAAATAGAGACCACAAAAATAAATAAATCAAATCATACATGTTTTTGGTCTTGTTTTGATTTGAAATATTCTCCACAACTCTTCAAGTGCACATAAAAGAAAAGGGGGCATAATGTACCTGGCATGGAGTCATGAATTGGCAAGCCATATGGATGATTGAGGACATCCTCCATAATGCTCTGGCTGGCAACCAGGTTGGAATTGAATTTGAACCTGCTACTCTAATCACACAGCACGACAGTCCAAGGAAATGGAGGAGTTTCAACAAGAATAGAACTATTGACAACTGTTTTCAACGTGACATAACGATGCTATTGGCTCATCACCGACACGGATCAATCCTGGCCATCCAAGTTTATAATTATTACTCAACTGAAAATCTTGGGGACATCACATTCTTAATTGCCAACAAGTCTATGAGCCAACATGCAAAAAACAAGCACACTAGGACATCTCCTGCGTATGTTAGGACTAGTCATGGATTTTCCATTTCAATATTTTTCAGAGAGTCTTGCATATCTTGAAATAGTTGCATATTGCACCTGGTAGTCAAGAAGACAAACATTTTCACTGGTCTCTCATTTGATCCACGTAATCAGAACCATACGTGTCTCCACTTGAGATTGGCCTCTTGTCAGATACAAGTCCCATACAACTAGGGCATGGATTTCACATCCAGTCGTGGTGTTGGGATTGTCACTCTCAAACTAGCATGTTACTACAATCCATGTTGTGTTGCTTGTCTCATGATACATGCTCCTTGTTCTGTGTCTTCTGGGAAAACTTGCCTTGCACGGTGATGTTATCACCAGATTACTTCCTTCGTAACTTGCTTTTGGACTTGATGCCTGTATACTCAATCCTTCACCTTCATGCGGATTTCACAAGACCTTTCATCATGACTTTCTCGGTGGTATTGGTTCTTATGTCCTCTATCCGATCGGTGAATTTCCTCCCTCTGAACAGGTTTTCAGTATTCATTGGAAACGATAAGCCTGTTAGCTTCTTGAATCCTGGTCCATTCGGGCTAAGTGCGCATGCCCGTGTAAAATGCGTATGCTTCATTTGGACCATGGCAAAAGGGTGATGGATTGTACTATACATTTGCATTGCCTACATCTCCTTGTACACACTAGTAAAACACGTTGACCATGTCTTAAAAATGCGCACTTACAATGTAGTCTAATTGGAGATGACACCCATCATTGATTGTAGGAAGATGATTTTAACGACATACATTTACAAATTTCTCTACCAAGGTCAACACTCAAACAGTACCACACCAGTTTGATGATGGGATGGACGACATGTATACTTATGCATTGTCCACCTACGAATAAGATTCACTATTTGCCTTCACAGGGGCGAGCAAAACAGCTACTCCTCCCCTTGTGGTCTACCATGTCTCCTCATATGAGTATCTCCTATGCTTGAGGTGAAGCGGTTGTGGGATCCCAAGCATCCACATGTCATAAGTCGCAAGAACCGCTTTTCTTCAAGCATGAAACCAAGGCAACCCTGGTCTCTTTCCCTCCACTTCCACATTTTCCATGCTCCCTCACCTTGTTGGAGACCCTTCACTAACTCCATCTACCAATGTCGGTACATCCTCCTCACCACCATTAGCGATGTCACCTATTCACACAATCAAGACCAAAAATGAGAGGTTTTCAAAGGCCAATTCATCATCATGTGCCTCAATTTTCATTGGGCTCTTTCACTCGACCTTTCCTATGCGTGTTGTCATCACCTACCTCCTTGTTCATAAATAAAACAGATACAAGATTCTCCGCTCTGTACATCTAAGATTTCGTGCTTTTTCACCCCCACTATGCCTAACATGCAAATGTGCCTATATTTTCTTGCTCTTTCCATTTTCAAGACCCGCATCATCAGCACCCCTGGATACTCTACTTTGGTGTATGGGTTCCATAACGCTGTCAAGTTTTCCCATTATGTATCTTTCCACTGGTTCAGCTCTTTCATGGTACATTTTTTTAGCATGGTATATCAAGCATGTGAATCTAGTAGTGTTTTACCGTGGTAGATGTTCATGCATGGTGATCTTATTTCCCTTATTGAGCACGGTTTCTTCAAGTTGGTCGAACCCCCTCCCCTTTTAGCCACAAAGTTTTCTCGGTATGCTGAGTATTACAACCAGATGTAGAGGGCTATGGCTTAACTGAAGGACAGATGGTATACCTAAACGAAAAGCATCTTCCCTTCCTCCAGTCGTGTGCACCACTGTGTTAACTTTCCATTTTTTTCATATCTTACCATGTGGGGGTGCTTGAACACGTGAATTTGAACGACACATTCTGACATGGAGATTTCAAATAACAGAGCTACATCTAAATTCCCTTTGCTTCGTAGATGGTATAAATTCTACTTGGTATTAGAATTGCATTGCTTAAATCAGTCTCACCACTCATGGAGCATAGAGATCACCTCTCTTTTGGAGAAGGACAAGCATCGTTGGAACTACGTTCAATCTTGCATTGTTCTTCAGTCCATTATTGATTGTTGTGTATATCTGCAACATATTCATTTGCTTCTCTTTCATCAAAGGTTGTCCAATCTGTTGAAATCGTGCATAATTGTATCTTTGGTGCACAAAATGTTACACTAGCCTGAATTCACTTCAGACTTGTGCTCGGACACAAGTGGT
The DNA here is from genome assembly GCA_023375785.1 of Penium margaritaceum. Taxonomy (NCBI): domain Eukaryota; kingdom Viridiplantae; phylum Streptophyta; class Zygnematophyceae; order Desmidiales; family Peniaceae; genus Penium; species Penium margaritaceum. The sequence goes on along the minus strand of SZWC01002541.1, from coordinate 55,558 downwards.
GACCTTTGTCACACTCACTAGTCTGTATTTGTTTACATCTCAGGGGAGTGGATTGTGCAGCTTATAACAAATTTGCCAATTGCATGTACATCCATGATCCCAAATCATTGGAATTCCAAAATGCAACCACTCTCCTCTAGGGGGTGGTCGACACTGTGGATTACAGTGGCATCATGAAATTGCTCATGTACCTTGTAACCACACAAAAATTGAGTTCACCATCAAGTCCATGGCTCACTTCTTGCAATATCCCCCCTGATAATTTCAGAAGCCAAGCTTAGTTTCATCCCATGTGAACCCTTTGTAACACAAGTGAAACTGTTATACTTTGTACAATAATGAGAGTCAATTGTTGGTTTCACTACCAAATATTGGAACAATGTCGATGATGCTCACAACGACATGACATTTTTCTTGTGCTACTATACTTTGGAAAAAAATCATCCCATTTGGTTCATAGGCCAAAATTTTTGAGATTTTAAGACAAATTTGAAACAAGTTTTTTGAGAGTACACTGTGTACTGAGACTTCCTTCATCAAATTGTGATGGGACCCACCGGCCGAGGCGGTGTTTTCATCACCCACATGGCATCAAACAACCTTTTAAAGGCCATGATTTTATTTGAAGTGAAGAATTGTGCAGGTTTGGCCCAAGAACCGGGTCATTCGGTGCAAGGACGGGAATGGTACAGCCGGGCTTTGTTGGGTGTTCTACATCCAGAAATTGGACGGGAGCACCGGTTTGACCTATGTCAGGCGGTGCGAATTTCTCGCACATTGTAGCCAAAGCGCCCTTGGATGGTCGCTTAGCCAACAAGACAAGGTTCATTGGGGTCCATGGGAGCTTCAGGGTGGTAGTTGGAGCTGCATCAACAAGCAAGGGCGCTTCAGACGGCCATGACCTCCCCAGGCGGTGCTGCCAGCTACAGTCACATGTGGAGTATTCAAACGGCCATAACTCAACCGTTTCTCCATGGATTGAGGCGTTCATTGGTCTGTTGGAAAGCTCATAGTGCGTGCTACATGATTCATGTGTTATTTGCATGAGTTCACCTCGGTAGAGGGTTTTGGAGTGCCGAGGGGATTCCAACTGGCTTATAGGGGCTGGCATATAAGGAAGCCTAGGGATTGTTCTAGGCATGCCAATCATACCTAGAGACTGTGTACACTGCCTTGTACTAATCTATCAAGTCTAAGGATTCATTTTTTGCCCAAATCTCCTTCTTCTCCAAGCATCTCCTTGCACACGTCCATTCGGACCTACAAGTCTTCAGTAGCGCACCTTCATGTAAACGTCGCTGGAAGAGTCGCACGGCGGGAACCTCGGTCACTAGAAGCAGTCTTGCTGCTAGGAGAGGTTTGTGCAACATCTCAAGGGTTGGCCCACACACCAAGGGCTCAAGGGTAGGGAGGATTATCCCAAGGGCTTGACGTGTGACTGTCACGCCGGGTGCCCCTCGGTTCACACAAGTCCTAAAGCACGAATAGATAATTCCAGACTAGTTGTTTTGGTTACATGGTATCCAACACCAAGGTACATCCCTCATTTCCAGAGGAACAGAAGGTTTGGATAGAAAAGCACCTTTGGAAAGCCATCTACAAAGGTATCTGATTATGAGGAGGTGCAATGGTAAGTTCACTAAAAGGTTAGTACTCAAATACCTTTGAGTAATCATCTTAAATCCCTCATTTACTTCAGAGGCTCATTCTCATTTGTACAAAACAAAGTTCAACAGTGTGAAGTCACTCCAAAACACTTGGAGGCTCATTGTGTTCAAGCCCAGTACCTACAGTCCAAAGATGGCTCTTTGAAAAATTCAATCTCCCAAGCCCCATCCATTTTCAGGCTTGCAAGAACCTTTCCACACTCACGAAAGGCACACTCAAAAGTGTCCCTACTGATTTTTTCCCCACAATTTCTCTTGGAGACAAGGTTCATCCCAAACCTCGTCTAAGTAGAGATGTGTGTAACATGGTGGTAGTTTGGGCTCATGGGTGACAATATGCTAGTTTGTATCCTCTCTCTCTCTCTCTCTCTCTCTCTCTCTCTCTCTCTCTCTCTCTCTCTCTCCCCTTGTGTGTGTGTGTGTATGTGTGCGTATGTGTGTGTGTGTGTGCGTGTGTGTGTATGTGTGTGTGCGTGTGTATGTATATATATGTATATGTATGTGTGTGTGTGTGTGTGTGTGTGAATGTGTGTGTGTAATGGATACATTTGTCAATGCGCCGGATAACAATGGTCCAGAAAACGGGTCCCGACATGGGAGGCCGCCAACCGCTCTTGGTATTGCAACCAAGATAACATATCATCCACGAACGATGGATCTACACTTTAGGTTTGTTTGGTTTGTAACCTCACGAAGTCCGCATGTTGGTCTTTAGTGTCTACCTTTGGTTGGACACTCTGTGAGGAGTCTCAAAGGCAAGAACTGTAAATGGATGCATGCAAGGTACAGGCTTTTATACTTGCACAGCTTTGCTAAAGCTTCTGCTTGTAGTGGCTCCACTGGAGCTAACCTCAACCTATAGTCCTACTTGGTGCGTCCTTAGACCGCCAAGTGTAATCCTCAAGGCAGGATCTAGTAAGATTCCTAGAAGCTTCGTGTCCCAGTTTGGGCCACAAAGAAAATTGCGGCCGTCGCGGGGTTTGAACCCACAACCTCTCGTTTGAGACTCCGGTGCCTATTCAACCAAGCCAAAAAGGTATGGTTCCTATGATGAGCCACAGGGGACATACCCATTATGGGCAGTGCATTCCTAGGCCACCTCGGAACAGACCAAGGGGACGTACTCCATAGAGCAGTGCATGCCTTGTTTGTATGTGTGGCTAGCCAGCTAGGCAGTGGACAAGGGGCACACTGTTTCAACAAATCTTTCCCTTGAACCTCTGTCCATCTGTCGCTTACTAGGCTCCATCAATGCCTTGGGGCTCACCCTTCCTCTGCCGCACTCCTCATACCGAATCCACGAATGCCTGCATAGTGCAAGTCACTCTCCAGCGGCTTGGTCATGAAGTAAGCAAGCATGCTCTTTGTTCCGAAGTGCTGCAAGTCCACCACGTTCTTCATGACCAGGTCACGTACGTCGACGTGCTTCATTCGCCGGGGGATGATCTCGTCTCCAGCCATCGAGATGGCGCTCATGTTGTCCACGTGTATGACTGTGACATCCTTTTGTGGCACTGTCATTTCGCCAAGTAGGCTGCGCAGCCATTGAGTCTCCATGCATACCTCAGACAGAGCAACGTATTGTACCTCAGCCGTGGACACGAAAACACAATCTTGCTTCCTGTTGGCGCATGAGATGGCAGTGCCAAGCAAGATGCACACGTATCCAGAGGTGGATTTCCTGTCGTCAAGATTTCCTCCCCAGTCAGCGTCATTGTAGCACTTCAGGCAAAGGGGGTCCGTTCCTTGTTGGCCTCCAAGGATGAGGCCCGTGTGACGTGTCTTCTGTAGGTAGCGCAAGATGTGCTTGACTGCCTGCCAATGTCGTGGCCCAAGGTTGGCCACGAATCTGCTCACTTGTCCCACAATATAGCAGATGTCTGGACGAGTCCCTACCATGGCGTACATGATGCTACCCACGGCGAACTGCTAGGGGATGTCTTGCATCTCCCTTTGTTCTACTTTGTTGCTTGGCGACATGGAGGCCTTCAGCTTTGTATCGGTCGTCATTGGAGTGCTGACAGGTTTGCAGTCTTGCATGTGGTAGCGCTTCAGTACCTCACTGATGTATTTGGTTTGGTTGAGTTCGATGGTGCCTGCTACTCGGTTGCGGTGGATGGCAATCCCAAGGTAGTACTTGAGAGGACCCATGTCCTTCATCTTGAACCTTTTGCTGAGGTCAGACTTCAGCTCATCTAGCAGCTCGATCGAAGACGAGCAGATGATTAGATCATCCACGTACAACGCAACCAGCATCGGCCCTCTCCCATCATCGTGCACGTACATGCTCGGATCATTCTGGCAACAAGGAAAGGAGAGGCGGGTCATGAAACCGTCCATCTCTTTGTACCACATCTTTGGGGCTTGTCTCAGCCCGTAGAGTGCTTTCACCAACTTGCACACCTTACCCTTGGGAGCTTCGACTCCTTCGGGCACCTCCATCAACACTTTCTTGTCAAGCTTTCCATAGAGGAAAACTGTCCTGACATCCATCTGGTGTATCTCCAGGTTCTTTGCGACTACAATGCCAAGGAGAGAGAGGATGGAGGCAAAGGTCACGACGGGCGCAAACGTCTCATCGTACTCAGAGCCCGGGCGTTGAGAGAACCCATTAGCCACTACCCTTGCCTTGAACTTGTCGATGCTAACGTCTTGCTTCTTCTTCACTCGGAGGACCCACTTGGATCCCACTACGTGGGCCTTGTCGGGTCTATCCATGAGCACCCACGTGCCGTTCTTGGCAATGGACGCGAGCTTGCTATCCACTGCCTCCTTCCACTTGGCCGCATCTGGGCCATTCATCGCCTCAGCCACTGTGGATGGCTCTCCTTGAGCCATGCACGACCAGCTAAGGCCAGTTCAATCGACCTCATATTGCAAAGGTGCTCTCTTTGGTCACAAACTGTGCTAGGGTAGTGGTTTGGCTTCTTACTTTGGTGCTGGTGCTTCCACAGGTGGTGGTTTTTTATCATCGTTGTCAGAAGAGTCGTCAGAATCCAAGTCAGACTCCGAAGCCTCGGACGCCTCGGTATCCGCGTTTATGTCAGATGCTGCATCATCCTCCGCATCTACTCTCCAATTCCCACCACCTGCTGGCAAAGTGAGCCAGTTGTTGGGTGCTTGGTCTCCAGACTCAAGCAACACTATCCACTCTCCCGCTTTGGGAGCGAAGTTCGGGTCCAGTAGATCTCCCTTTTCAATGGTGCGTCCGTCAAACACAACGTTGCGGCTCCTCACGAGCTTGCCTACTGCCTGGTCCCAAAGCCGATAGGCTTCGTGTGATGTGTCGTACCCAACAATGACGCACTTCCTGGAACGTTTGTCCAGCTTGCCTCCACCTTCTCTCGACTGGATCTTCTCCCATGCACTTGACCCAAACACCTTCAGATGAGCTGCGTTGGGTTTCTTTCCCGGCCATGCTTCTTGTGGGGTCTTCAGCTGCTTGTCCTGCTCCTTTCCATGCTTCCGCAAGGCGGTTGCTGGTGTGAGATTCAAGAGGTAGCAGGCTGTTGTTGCTGCTTCTGCCCAAAAGCGAGGTGGGAGCTTGGCGTCGAAGAGCATGCTTCGCAGCATGCCAAGTAGGGTCTGGCTCATGCTCTCGGCAACGCTGTTGCTTTGGGGTTTGTAAGGGTTGGTTTGCTCGTGGAGAATGCCATGATGATTGAGCCAAGGCTTGCATGCCTTGTACTCACCCCCATTGTCACTTTGGAGCGTCTTCACCTTCTTGGACGCTTGCCATGAAGTTTGCCGCTTCACCATGGCGACGAACTCGAGGAGCTTCTCCTTGACCTTTCCCTTTGTTTTGAGGAAGTAAATCCACAACTTGCAGCTGTGGTCGTCCATGGAGGTCAGGAAGTACTTGCTTCCTCTGTTAGACGGTATGCGAAGGGTCCACACACGTCACTGTGTATCACTTCCAAGACATGCTGTGCTCGTTGACCTCCTCTTCCAAACGGCTTCTTCTTTGCCTTCGCTTGGAGGCATGGTTCACACAATGCACACCCTCCGCCATGATCAATGGTACACCCTTCCATTCCACGGACTACCTCCTGCTCCTACGTCTTCTGCAACGTGCTTTTGGCCACATGGCCAAATCGCCGGTGCCACAGCTGAGCGTCAATGTCCTTGGTTGATGTGGTAGCCGCAACGGTCGCCGGCGGTGCATCCTTTGCCTCCGATGCCACTGTCTTGGTGGCACATACGAGTCCCTCATCCGACGCCCTGGTGACTTTGGTTTGAAGCACGTAGAGGCCATCGAATCTTGGAACTTGAAGCGTGAGGTCATCTCTGGTGTACAAAATCTGGATGTCCTCTTTTTTTAGGGCAATGGTTTCCTTGTTGGTGAACACCACTGTCATGTTGTTGTCGGTGATTTGTGAGACTGGCAATAAGTTGACTACAAAGGAGGGCATGTATACCATCTTTTGAAGGTTCAGTGCCTTCTCCGCACCAGTCACGTTAAACGTTATCACCTTTTCCCCTTCGTCCATGGCTTGGACGACGCCACCGTTTGCACACTTGCTGCGCATGACAGATTCGACCATGGAGACAAATCCATCCTTCTCTTTTGATGAGTGGTGGTTGGTGTCCGAGTCAAGGGCGAATGCTCCGGGCCTAAGGATCGCTGCCCCCTTCATGGGCAGCCCCCGAGCCATCAGGTTGGTGAGCTCCTTCTTCTCCTTTCCACCTTTTTTCCCGCCTTCTTTCTTGGGACTACGGCAGTCCCTAGCCCAGTGCCCAGCCTTGTCACAGTTGTGACAGTTGCCGGGCTTCTTGGAGCTCTTCCCGCCACCATTGCCTTTCCCTCCACCACCACCGCTTCCGCTGTTGCCTTGACTGGAGCGAGAGCTTGCACCTTGTCCACCGAAGCGAGAGGCATAGGCCGAGATGTTTGCCTCACTGCCACTGTGTTGCATGGACTCGTTGTGGGCGTGTTTGGTGACAACCTCGTATGTCAGATCTGCCTCCTTCCAACCGCCAAATACGGTGAGCAAGGACCCCCAGCTTTCCGGTACCGCCATTAGAAGGATCATGGCACGCATGTTGGAGTTGAGATTCCATTTCATTTGCTGGACCTCCTACAACACGTTGTCGAATGACTGCAAGAATGCGGGTATCAATTCTCCTTCGCTCATCCTCATCGACATCAACCTCTGGAAGATGAAGAGTCGGTTTGCTAGGGAGTTTGATCGATGCACGCGTGAGAGCTTTGCATAAGCTTTGGCAGCCAATGTGCATCCTGTGATGTGGGAGTGTAGAGTCTCGTTGATGGACGTCACAAGAATGGCGAGAGCCATGTTGTTCTTCATCGTCCATGCTGTAAGGTCAGCCGCATACGTCGTCACCGTCGCATTGGGGGGTGCTGTCTCGGTCCCTTTTAGGATGTCGAGGTAGCCACGCATGTTCATGACAATCTCAAACTGCCATTTCCACAATGGAAAACCTGTCCCCATGAATTTGGACATACCCACCTCAAGGCGAGCTTGAGTCGGATCTGCCATTTCCTATGGTTGCTCGTCTTCTCTATTTTGCTTCTACTCCGCTTCGTTGAGGCCGATGAGGCTGACGAGGCTGCTGACTCCGACCGTTGTCAAAGGTGTAGTTGGTTCCGTTGCATACACCTCCTGCCGATGATCGCCTAAAGCGATGGTGCCATTGGGAGAGAACGGACTCGGGGTTGTACCACCTTCTAAAGAGGGATAGAGCTTAATCTTGTTGGGGCTCGAGGGTCTTGTCCAACATGAACAGAGCTGTTCCTCGTCCCCTAGTCCGCCACGTGCGCGCAGCCTACCTGAAGAAGCCGATGGAGCCAATGGAGCAGATTGGAGCCATCCAATCTTCGTGTCCCTGTTGTACCTGTGTGCCTTGCAAGACCACGCGCTAGTCGGACTTGGAAGCGTGCCTTAGAACCAGAAGTGTGGCCCCACAACCCTTTGTCAATGCATGGATATCAATGGTCTAGAAAAGGAGTCCCGACATGGGAGGCCGCAAACCGCTCTTGGTATTGCAACCAAGATAACATATCACCCTCGAACGAGGGATCCACACTTTAGGCGTGAGTCCGATTTGTGGTCAACATTAGGTACTAGTGATTATGTGTGGTTGCAAGGGTAGAAAAGTGTCGCCGCTACTATCTCATCATGGCCTCAATGAATGCGGCCGTCACAATGTTTAGGATGGCGGATGTTTAATGCTACCAATGTAGCAAATGATAACTGACATTGAGCTGAGTGGTTCAGGTGGTGGGTAGGAGAAAATTCCATCGCAACAATACACCTACAAAAGCGGTGATTACGGATCTTGCCATGACCGGGATTGTGGATGGTGCGAACACACCACCACATGCAAGGAGGGGTTCCCTTTAGTTCAGAGACCAATACGTGCTAGTAAGCACTAGGTCTTAGTGGTGTGACATGCCTCTCTTAGGCCCCAAGCACAAAGACATATGCACGCCAGCTACAAGCACTTGGGTTTGAAACCGAGAATAGAGTGAAAAGAGTGATTGATGCCAGTCGATCAGTCCACCTACGCGAGTGAATTGCGCCGGGCCTAGCGGCCATCCAGGGATAGAATCTGACGTGTCGGCAGCGTGCGAGTAGTAGTTTCTCACACGTTGGAGTGAAACAGATGTGTGGTTTCATGGAAAAGAAGTCCTGCCACACACATACAAAATCCATAAACACATACACAACTAAGACACAAACCACATCATCCAAAGCGTACATGGGTGTGTGCACCCTCTTATGTATTTTGTCCATGCTTGCTAAAAGCAAAGGACACAGATTTTTTTTATCATGTTGTGTGAGATCTCAAGTGTGTTCATATTGGGGAGAACAACACCATTCTTGCACTTGGTTGAGGTGCCCAAACCGCACAATCCATTGAGTGTCCGATGATGCTGTATCTGAGAGATCCACTTTGGATAAGTCACTTGTACTGACGATGTGTGTGTGGAAAGAATCAAGATTTCACTTGTGAGTTTACACCCTGCCTACAATGCATATCTTACATGCTCTCCCTCGCGAGCAACGGGATTTTTTCAGATCTATGTCCAATGCTACATCCAATTCAATCGGATCTACATACGAGATGGACAAGATTTTGTTTGATCGATCCTTAACACATATGAAACTTTGTCAACTATATCATTTTTGGCTAGATGGGTCATATGCCCTTGTTTTTTCATTCCAAGTGAATTGTGCCCCCAGTTTATAGATGGAATAAACTTCGACCCAGTTCCACCTCCAAGCGTTATTTCAATGTCGACTTCGCATTGAAGCAATGTCCCATGCATGCGTTCTCACACAAATGACGTCAGCGTGGCCATAGAACAACCACAAACCCCTCTTTTGAGAGGTCGTACTTCTTCAAGGGGGTGGTATGTACATGGCTTGAATGCGGGGTCCAAGTCTCTCCATTTGTCGAAAGGAGAAAGTGATGGGCCCTACCATCACAGGGCCCAATGAGATCCCGAGCAAATCTAAAACCCAAAAATCTCATATGAAGTTTTCACTATGGTTTGATTAGGGTTTGCACTTAAAAACCATGGGGGTTGTGTGTGACCAGTGTTGTGATGTGAGTTGTCCTCATATGTTCGTACAACTTAGTGTGACCACTTGGCTGTGTCCATGCTCATGCACATCCTTGATGCGGACCCAGCTGGCGCCGGAGCACCAACGGGTAGTGGCTTTACCCACCAGCAGCTGCCAGACCATTGCCAAAACGTCCCGTGTGCTTGTTGGAATGCTCCGTATTTTTTGTGTAATCGCTAGAGATTTCTCGGTGGACTGGCTTTTGAGCCCGATTTGCATGTTTTACATTGTTTGTCTAGTAATTGATGCCTAATCTGTGCGTGTGACCAATCATACTGTCTCGCTAGAGAGTTTGCATCGCTAGGTTCAGATGATTTTATGTTTGGATACATATGCATAGAGTTGCAGTCAAAACAGTGGTTTTGAGCCGATTTTACGACAAACTGACATTGACGCGTACGTCATCCGCCATGTGCCACTAAAGGTATTGATGTAGTGTACGTCGCAGTTGCCATTTCTCTTTGCATTAGAATGCTATTGAAGCTTATGAGACTTTGCACATCTCCCTAGTCCAACCCTTGCTCTTTCTTCCACTTGCTTGTTTGTTAGTTTGCCAGCTAACTGGTCAATTTCACGACATCAATAGTAGCAAGGTTAGGAAGCTTCCAACTGATTTCTCTTGGTATCAAAGCACCAGAGTTCGATTCCGATTTGCGAATTTTGAGAGAAGCTCACTCCTAGTTTTGGGCAGTGTAGCGCGCAGTCGGCGCCACATGGATTGAGCGGGGGTCTTTGGCCTGTGGTCGATTAGACGCGATGGCTTGAGGGTCGGAGACAATCAAGCACCGCAGTTTTGGCCTAGCTAGCCATTGATTTCTTTCAATCCGCTACATTTGTATCAGATTCACTATGGCAGATCCAATAGAGTGCTCAACTCTAAGACCAATCATGGTGCATACACAAAAAGAGAGCAAGCCTAGCTTGGGAGCAGGGACAAAGAGCAAATCGGAAATGTACTAGGGGCCAAATGGACCACCAAACCGCACGACCACAACTCCGTACCAAGGCAACAACTAACCAAACCCTGTGTGAGCGGATCAAACGGACACAACGAGAGCGGGCACAACAAGGCTACTACAACAACACGTCATGCGATGGGTGGAACCATAGTCAAATGATCACAGTGCCACTCGTCTTACAACTAGTCTTTGACACTGAGCAACATACCACGGAACACTTAGCCTCTCCTGGATGCATAGCAGAGGACTTGAGACAAAGACAAACTGCATGGATCTTTGACTCCTCAAGACTGTCGGTACCGGTAGGTCCATCTCGTTGTAAGCCAACTCGGCTCCATCACAAGCATCATCACCGGAAACAGACGCTGTAAGACAAGTTGTCTTGGAACCACTTGATTGTGACAACACACTCACACCTCTCAAGTATTAAGTGCAAGCAGTTTACGAAGCTCCACGATTGCGCGATCTTAAGGGTCCACATCACCGCTGCTGCATGGTGAAACGGATATGTCTGTTGCACTCGTGGTCGTGCAGTACCCCGTTCGTGTCTCACTCAAGGAACTCCGCTACATGTGTGTTGCCTGAAGGCCGCACATGATCTTAGTCCAGCCAAGAGGCTTCCCACACTCCGTATAGCAGTGATCGCCTCCACACTTGTAGCAATGGAGAGAACGTTTACTACCATTGCTCGTCAATTGCAGCTGCTGCTGTTGCTCTCTCTTCTCACATCGCCTTTTCCCCTTCTTTCCCTGTACGACCGTTGTAATGCCTTGAGTGTGGCTGCTTGGGGTGGAAGAGAAGGAGGAGGAATTAGTGGAGGTGTGACTACTAAAAAGGGATAGAGGCATAAGAGGTATCGCACTCACTACTACAACAAGTGGACTCCATTGTGTCAATGCGCCGGATAGCAACGGTCTAGAAAACGGGTCCCGACATGGGAGGCCGCCAACCGCTCTTGGTATTGCAACCAAGATAACATATCACCCTCGAACGAGGGATCCACACTTTAGGTTCGTTTGGTTTGCAATCTCACGAAGTCCGCATGTTGGTCTTTAGTGTCTACCTTTGGTTGGACACTCTGTGAGGAGTCTCAAAGGCAAGAACTGTAAATGGATGCATGCAAGGTACATGCTTTTATACTTGCAGAGCTTTGCTAAAGCTTCTGCTTGTAGTGGCTCCACTGGAGCCAACCTCATCCTACATTCCTACTTGGCGTGTCCTTAGACCGCCAAGTGTCATCCTCAAGGCAGGCTCTAGTAAGCTTCCTAGAAGCTTCCTGTCCCAGTTTTGGCCACAAAGAAAATTGCGGCCGTCGCGGGGTTTGAACCCGCGACCTCTGGTTTGAGACTCCGGTGCCTAATCAACCAAGCCAAAAAGGTATGGTTCCTATGATGAGCCACAGGGGACATACCCATTATGGGCAGTGCATTCCTGGCCCATCTCAGAACAGACCAAGGGGACATACTCCATAGAGCAGTGCATGCCTTGTCTGTATGTGTAGCTAGCCAGCTAGGCAGTGGACAAGGTGCACACTATTTGTTGAAATAGCTTGCACCTCTGTCCATCTGTCCCTTGCTCGGCTCCATCAATGCCTTGGAGCTCACCCTTCCTCTGCCGCACTCCTCATGCCGAATCCACGAATGCCTGCATAATGCAAGTCGCTGTCCAGCGGCTTGGTCATGCAGCCAGCAAGCATGCTCTTTGTTCCGGAGTGCTGCAAGTCCACCACGTTCTTCATGACCAGGTCACGTGAGTAGTGGTAACGTATGTCGATGTGCTTCGTTCGCCGTGAGATGATCTCGTCTTTAGCCATCGAGATGGTGCTCATGTTGTCCACGTGTACGATCGTGGCATCTTTCTGTGGCACTGTCATTTCGCCAAGCAGGCTGCGGAGCCATTGAGTCTCCTTGCACACCTCAGACAAAGCATCGTACTCTGCCTCAACCGTGGACACGAAAACACAATCCTGCTTCCTACTGGCCCATGAGATGGCAGCGCCATTCAAGATACACACGTATCCAGAGGTGGATTTCCTGTCGTCAAGATTTCCTCCCCAGTTAGCATCGGTGTAGCATTTCAGACGAAGGGGGTCCGTTCCTTCTTGGCCTCCAAGGACGAGGCCCATGTGACGTGTCTTCTGCAGGTAGCGCAAGATGTGCTTGATTGCCTGCCAATGTTGTGGCCCAGGGTTGGCCATGAATCTGCTCACTTGTCCCACAGCATAGCAGATGTCCGGACTAGTCCCTACCATGGCGTACATGATGCTACCCACGGCGGACTGGTAGGGGATGTCTTGCATCTCCCTTTGTTCTGCTTCGTTGCTTGGCGACATGGAGGCCTTCAGCTTTGTGTCGGTCATCATTGGGGTGCTGACAGGTTTGCAGTCTTCCATGTGGTAGCGCTTCAGCACCTGACCAATATACTTGGTTTGGTTGAGTTTGATGGTGCGTGCTACTCGGTTACGGTGGATGGCAATCCCGAGGTAGTACTCGAGAGGACCCATGTCCTTCATCTTGAACCTTTTGCTGAGGTCAGACTTCAGCAACCAGCATCAGCCCTCTCCCATCATCGCGCACATACATGCTCGGGTCATTCTGGCAATGCGCGAAGGAGAGGCCGGTCATGAAACCGTCCATCTCTTTGTACCACATCCTTGGGGCCTGTTTCAGCCCGTAGAGCGCTTTCACCAACTTGCGCACCTTGCCCTTGGGAGCTTCGACTCCTTCGGGCACCTCCATCAGTACTTCCTTGTCAAGATTCCCATAAAGGAAAGCTAGCCTGACGTCCATCTGGTGTATCTCCAAGTTCTTTGCGGCAGCAATGCCAAGGAGAGAGCGGATGGAGGCAAAGGTCACGACGGGCGCGAACGTCTCATCGTACTCAGAGCCTGGGCGTTGAGAGAACCCCTTAGCCACTACCCTTGCCTTGAACTTGTCGATGTTGCAGTCTTGCTTCTTCTTCACTCGGAGGACCCACTTGGATCCCACCACGTGGGCCTTGTCGGATCTATCCACCAGCACCCATGTGCCGCTCTCGGCAATGGATGCGAGCTCGTTATCCATTGCCTCCTTCCACTTGGCCACATCTGGGCCATTCATGGCCTCCGCCACTATGGATGGCTCTCCCTGAGCCATGCACGACCAGCTAAGGCCGATCCAATCATCCTCATACCGCAAAGGTGCTCTCTTTGGTCGCAAACTGCGCCGGGGTAGTGGTGCCGCTTCTTGCTTTGGTGCTGGTGCTTCCACAGATGGTGGTTTGTCGTCGTCGTTGTCGTCAGAAGAGTCGTCAATGAAGGTCAGGAAGTACTTGCTTCCTCCGTTAGACGGTGTGCGGATGGGTCCACACACGTCACTGTGTATCAGTTCCAAGACGTGCTCCGCTCGTTGACCTCCTCTCCCAAACGGCTTCTTCTTTGCCTTCGCTTGGAGGCATGGTTCACACAATGTACACCCTTCGCCATGCTTCATAGTGCACTCTTCCATTCCGCGGACTACCTCTTGCTCTTGCATCTTTTGCAGCATGCTGTTGGCCACGTGGCCAAATCGCCGGTGCCACAACTCAGCATCTGTGTCCTTGGTTGATGTGGCGGCCGCAGCGGTCGCCAGTGGTGCATCCTTCAGCTCTGATGCCACTATCTTGGTGGCACATGTGAATCCCTCATCCGACGCCTTGGTGACTTTGGTTTGAAGCACGTAGAGGCCGTCGACTCTTGGAACTTGAAGCATGAGGTCGTCTTTGGTGTACAAAATCTGGATGTCCTCGTTTTTGAGGGCCACCGCTTCCTTGTTGGTGAACACCACTGTCATGTTGTTGTCGGTGATTTGTGAGACGGACAGCAAGTTGGCTGCGAAGGAGGGCATGTACACCACCTTTTGAAGGTTGACTGCCTTCTCCGCACCATTCACGTTGAACGTGATCACCTTGTCCCCTTCGCCCATGGCTTGGACGACGCCACCGTTTGCACACTTGATGCGCATGACAGATTTGGCCATGGAGACAAATCCACCCTTCTCTTTTGATGAGTGGTGGTTGGTGCCCGAGTCAAGGGCGAATGCCCCGGGCCTAAGGAGCGCTGCGCCCTTCATGGGCAGCCCCCTAGCCATCATGTTGGTGAGCTCCTTCTTCTCCTTTCCACCTTTGTTCCCGCCTTCTCTCTTGGGACTACGACAGTCCCTAGCCCAGTGCCTAGCCTTGCCACAGTTGTGACAGTTGCCGGGCTTCTTGGAACTCTTCCCGCCACCATTGCCTTTCCCTCCACCGCCACCGTTTCCGCTGTTGCCTTGACTGGAGCGAGAGCTTGCACTTTGTCCACCGAAGCGAGAGGCATAGGCTGAGATGTTTGCCTCGGCGCCACTACGTTGCATGGAGTCGTTGCGGACGTGTTCGGCGACAGCCTCGTACGTCAGATCTGCCTCCTTCCAACCGCCAAATACGGTGATCAAGGACCCCCAGCTTTCTGGCAGCGCCATTAGAAGGATCATGGCACGCATGTTGGAGTCGAGATTCCATTCCATTTGCTGGACCTCTTGCAGCACGTTGTAAAACGACTACAAAAATGCGGGTATTGATTCTCCTTCGCTCACCCTCATCGACATCAACCGTTGGAAGATGAAGAGTCGGTTTGCTAAGGCATTTGATTGATGCATGCGTGCAAGTTTTGCGTAGGCCTCGGCAGCCAACGTGCATCCTGTGATGTGGGAGTGTTGAGTCTCGTTGATGGACGTCACAAGAATGGCGAGAGCCATGTTGTTCTTCATCGTCCATGCTGCAAGGTCAGCCACATGCGTCGTCACGGTCGCATCGGCTGGTGCTATCTCGGTCCCTTTTAGGATGTCAAGGTAGCCACGCACGTTCATGACAATCTCAAACTGCCATTTCCACAAGGGAAAACCTGTCCCCGTGAATTTGGACATACTGGCCTCAAGGCGGGCTGGAGTCGGATCCGCCATTTCTTGCGGTTGCTCGTCTTCTCTGCTTTGCTGCTACTCTACTTCGTTGAGGCCGATGAGGCTGATGAGGCTGCTGACTGCGACCGTTGTCAAAGGTGCAGTTGATTCCGTTGCATACCCCTCCCGCCGATGATCGCCTAAGGCGATGATGCCGTCGTGAGAGAACGGACTCGGGGTCGTACCACCTTCTAAAAAGGGGTAGAGCTTAATCCCGTTGGGGCTCGAGGGTCTTGTCCAACATGGACAGAGCGATTCCTCGTCCCCTAGTCCGCCACGTGCGCGCACCCTACCTGAAGAAGCCGATGGAGCCGATGGAGCAGATGGAGCCGTCCGATGGTCGTGTCCCTGTTGTACCTGTGCGCCCTCCAAGACCACGCGCTAGTCGGTCTTGGAAGCGTGCCTTAGAACCAGAAGTGTGGGCCCATAACCCTTTGTCAATGCGCCGGATAGCAACGGTCTAGAAAACGGGTCCCGACATGGAAGGCCGCCAACCGCTCTTGGTATTGCAACCAAGATAACATATCACCCTCGAACGAGGGATCCACACTTTAGGTTCGTTTGGTTTGCAACCTCACGAAGTCCGCATGCTAGTCTTTAGTGTCTACCTTTGGTTGGACACTCTGTGAGGAGTCTCAAAGGCAAGAACTGTAAATGGATGCATGCAAGGTACAGGCTTTTATACTTGCAGAGCTTTGCTAAAGCTTCTGCTTGTAGTGGCTCCACTTGAGCCAACCTCATCGTGCATTCCTACTTGGCGCGTCCTTAGACCGCCAAGTGTCATCCTCAAGGCAGGCTCTAGTAAGCTTCCTAGAAGCTTCCTGTCCCAGTTTTGGCCACAAAGAAAATTGCGGCCGTTGCGGGGTTTGAACCCGCGACCTCTGGTTTGAGACTCCGGTGCCTAATCAACCAAGCCAAAAAGGTATGGTTCCTATGATGAGCCACAGGGGACATACCCATTATGGGCAGTGCATTCCTGGCCCATCTCAGAACAGACCAAGGGGACATACTCCATAGAGCAGTGCATGCCTTGTCTGTATGTGTAGCTAGCCAGCTAGGCAGTGGACAAGGTGCACACTATTTCAACACACTGATGGACGATGGTAGCCTCATGAGCCAATGTGGCATGGAGGAAGTAACGATGGGCTCAAGGAAGTAGCAATAGTGACAGTGACAACTCAAAGAGGGCCACACAATTGAAGCTCGCACAACATTTCACGTGGTCCAAGTGTGTTCCCATCATGATGGTGTCGAGTGTCCACAACTACATCTCGTCGCTCTTCCTAAGGCAAGTGGAAAGGCGCATTACGTGGCTTCAGTAGTCAGCCATAAGCTCCGTGGAACGTTGATGGAGGGAGTGAAACTCACGTAGTCGGGCTGCCCTTGTGGCATGGGTCTCCACAACGAGAAGTGTCAGGGCAGAGTGGTCCCAAGACAGCTTGTCTTACTGCGTCGATTGCTCGTAGTCATGCTTGTGGTGGAGCATAGTTGGCTTGCAATGAGGATGGACCCGACGGTACCGAATGGCTTGAAAATATACAAATCCAAACTGTTTGTCGTTGTCTTGAGTCCTTTGCTACGTATCCAGCAGAGGCAGAGTGTACAGTGGCATGTTGCTAAGTGTCGAAGAATGGTCGTGGGTCGGGTGGCACATGGATCATTGACGCTGGTTCCACCCATCTCATGACCTGTTGTCGTAGTGACTTCATTGTGCTTGGTCTTGTTGCATCCGTTCGGTCTGTTCGCACACAATCTGGTCAGTTGTAGCCTATGTAGGAAGTTGGGGTTGTTCAGTTTGATGGCCCGTTTGGCCCTTTGTATATTTCCAATGTGCTCTTTTTCCCTGCTCTTGAGCTCAGCTTGCTCTTTGTTCATGCATGCACCATGATGGATCTTAGTGTTGAGCACTTTACTCACTCTGCCACAATGAGTGCTCTTGACACACGTGCCATCGTGCTTTGTGCATTTGTTGTTGATGACCTCTATCATATGTCTTGTTGCATTCATTGTGTTTCTTCTCCCCTTGTCTCTTTAGCACATGTGTTTGTCATTGGTGTTCTCTCCCTTGAGCATCGACGCTTGTTACATTGGCACCTCTGGCATTTGAGCTCGGACACTTTTCCAAGCTCATTCAAATCAAGCCAGCCATTAGTCTTGATGCGACTTCCTTTGAGAAGCTACACAACACCGATTTTCATTGTTGCGCCAATGGTAAGATGCATCGCTGCTCGTATCTTGACTCCTCCTCTCGGGCATTGTGCCCTCTAGAGTTAGTCCACTCGGACCTTACTGGTGTTCTCCATGTCAAGTCCCTCTATGATCGGGGTCAATGTGTCATCACCCTAACCAATGACTTCACTCGGATGAGGTGGGTCTACAGCCTCCGCCACAAGAGTGATACATTGCTGGCGGTCTACCTCTGGCTTATGATGGATGAGCTTCAGTCTTGTTAAAACCTGTACATGTTTTGCTCAGATCTTGATGGCAACTTCTTACGTGAGATGGATGCATACTTTGTTGAGCACGCTTTTTTTCACGAGATATCTGCCCCCATTACATCACTGCAAGATGATGTGTCTTCGTGTTGGAATCATACCATGGAGGATGCGGGTTGCGTTATGTGGTCTCAGAGCGATCTTCCATAGTCCTTTGCCTTTGACAGCTTCTCCTACATGATGTGGGTCTGGACCCGCATACCGCATGGTCTCCTTCCACACCATGTCAGACCGTACAAGTTGTGGTTTGTCCATTGTGCTGATCTTTGTCTCGCTGGCATTTGGGGATTCTTTGCCTGCATCTGGTACAACGAGAACCAGCAGGGGTCCAAGGTCTCACCTTGGGTACGCATGTGTACCTTCCTCAACATCTCTTTGCATTCAAAGGCATGTGGCTTTTGAACCCTACTTGTCATTGCATTGTCGAGTCTCGAGATGCTCTCTTCTTGAAGGCTCTCACCGACTGCGACTTGTCCAACATTCTGTTGCTATCCGTCGACGATGTTCCTACTTGTCTGGCCTCCGATCGCATAGAGGAATACAATCTTGTTGATGGATGCATCTAGGCCTCCTCACTTATGGTCCGGTCTTTGGCTACTGACGATAAGGCCATCGCGAATATGGGTCCAATAGCCTTATCAGTTCCCTCTAGCAAACCTGATCCCATACCCATGTCGGACCCCTGTGGCACACCTGATCTCGTGCCAGTGTGAGTCCCCTTTGACGCACCTGATTCCGTGCAAATGTCAGAACTCTCTGGCACGCCTGATCATGTGCCAATATTGTCCCCTCTTACATACTTGATCTTGTTCCAATGATGGTTCCCTCTGGCGCATCTGATCCAGAACGAGTGTTAGTCTCCTCTGGCACACCTCATCCTGTACGAGTATCAGTCCCCTCTATCACACCCACACCCCTCGGTGCACCTATTTCCCCTCCAGATATGGCCCAACAGCCTTCTCCGCAGCCTGAGGTGAGCAACCAAGCATCGGGCTACTCGCGTGAGCGCGGTGGTCATCTCCGACAACTAGCTTGTAGGGCTTAATGGACTGTTGATTCAATACCAAGTCGACCGATGTGTAGTGTTTAGAGTGGCGGGCCTGGCACAAAAGCCCTCGGCTTGAGTGTCCAAATATACTATACTAAGGTGCATCCAGCACATCCTGTCCGCCACAAGCTGGTCTTCTAAGAGTTCTCGGTCGCTTGCAATCACAAAGCCGACCTTGTTGTGGTCACACCACATATGGAGGTGTGTGTTGTAGCCACCTGGATCTCTCCCTTCATGACTACTGATCCAAGCACGTTGAATGAGGCACTCACATCGTAGGATGAAGACTTATGGCATGGTGCTTGTGAGGATGATTTGAGAGCCATGTGTGAGCATGATGTCTCTGAGCATGTCGACCTTCCGCCTGGGCAAAAGGCTGTACACGCCAAGTGGGTCTTTTAGAAGAAGGTGAAGCATGATGGTACACTAGATTGCTACAAGGCTCGCTTGACAACCAAGGGGTTCTTGCAGGTTGAGGATGTAGATTTCATCGACACATATGCACTCGTTGTCGGCATGACCACCACTCGCACTCTGTTCGAGGTTGTTGCACACCATGACTGGGAGCTGGACCAAATGGATGTACACAATGCGTTCCTCGACAGTACCTTAGTGGAGGAGATCTACATTTTCCAGCCACTTGGATTCGAGGTTGGTGACAAGGTTAGACTCATGCGCAATGTTTTGTACGGCTTGAAACAGTCACTTATGTGCTGGAACTTGGAGATCACTAGCACACTGACATGTGCTCGTTGCCTGCAGAATGACACTGACCCGTCCCTCTTTCTTAGAGAGATAACTAATAGCTTCACCGCCATCCTGGTCTACATGCACAACCTGTTGATTGCGTATCCTTCTATGGAGGCTGTGTAGGAGGCCACGTTAGTCCTTGAGGCTTCCTATAGGATGAAGTACCTTGGTCCTGTAGTTTTGTTTCACAAGATGGAAATGTGCGTGATCGTCACTGCCGGACAACCTTGTTGCATGAGGCACGTTATGCCGGCATTGTTGGGGAGCACTTTGCTGATCTCCTTGGTGAAGAGTGCAGGCAACATGACGATGCAGTTCAAAGGACACCTAGCTGGTGCTCCCATGAACGTACTTGCTGACACTGGAGGAGACGACTCTTTTGTTAGCCTTGGCTTTACTGGACAGGTTGGCCTGAAGTACGAGCCATCGAATGGCGCAGTTGTTGTCGTTGACAACCATACAGTACCCGTGATCGGTACTTGTAAAGAAAAACATTGTATTTAAGGGTAAACACAGATTGAGAATGAAGAGAGCTTCAAAATGCAAGTTGAATCACTAAAAACGGTGAAGTTTGGAGGGAGATGAATGCAAAACTGTCATGGCCATGACTGAAATTTTTCGACACCAAGTTTCGAGGCTAGACAGAAAAGAGGGGCAGTGAGCAAAGCACGAGTTTCATGCTTTGCTCGTCGCTCGGCCGGACAGCGAGGCCTGCCAGCCGAGCGCGTTTGCTCTTGCTAGTCAAGGGCGAATCGCGCCCCTAGACCGAATTCTCGGTCAACTACCCACACGGGCTTTCCTAGACTACATCATGCAAGAATCAAGGACTAGTCTAGGTCTCTTTGCAAACCCATCAAGTATATCCTTACAGAGTCAAAGCCTAATCTAGGTTTGGTAACACCTAGTGTCCATGTGAACGTATGGAGCATGGGCATGCGACTGAGCTGGAGCCAGGGCATGTGAGTCACGAGCGACAGCATATGGAGGGTGTTGCGCCTGATGCGTGTGAAGCACGAGCTCATCATGCCTCATCTCCAGTCTCATGGTAGGCATTCCCTGCGCACTCACATCCTCACAAAAGCAGGATATGTACACGGATTAACACGCCCCCTTGAATGTGAGTGCCATAGGCATGCAGCCAAGTTGGTGCAGTGGAGAGGTAAGGTTTGATGAGGGAAGTGCTTTGGTGAGGAAGTCTTCCAACTGAGCTTCGTCCGCAATGGTGCACAACTGAACAACCCCTGCATCAACTGCTTCTCGCACAAAGTGATGCTCGACGGCGATATGCTTAGTGCGTGGGTGGAGTACACCGTCATTCTCAGCAATCCGTCATGCTGCTGAGCTATCACTGTACAGTGGTGTGGCATGCGCAGTCAAGCCCAATTCTTCAAGCAACCGTCCCAGCCATATCCCCTCGCATGCAGCCTCACCCAATGCCATGTATTCAGCTTTAGCCACACTGCGTGCCACACACGACTGTTTTGCGCTCGTCCATGAAACGGCCATATCCCACACACGGAAAACATACCCCCCTCGACTGCGTGCAACACGATCGCAGGCATAGTCACAGTCACAATACCCGTCCAAGAGAGGTGCTGAGGAGGGAGAGATGACCAGACTGACATCGGTAGTGTCCAACACATAATGGAGCAACTTCAGCAAGGCCTTGTGATGTGCACTGCGTGGTTGCTGACTGAACTGGGCCAATGTATTCACAGCGCATGCAATGTCAAGTAGTGTTGTGGATGCCAAGTAGGAGAGACCGCCTGTGATCTGTCGGTAGAGTGTTGGGTCACTGTCAGGTCCGTAGTCTATGGTGCCTGTGTCAAGCAAATGTGCATAGACGTCAGGGCTCATGGGTGACTGTTGCCATGGCAAGTGTTGCATGAGATGATGAAAGCGTGAAGTCAGATGGGCAACAAAGCGTCCTTGATAAGGGGTCAATGTGCGTGCGGGTCTATCTCGTGTGATGGTCATGCCCAAGAAGCTGTGCGCTTCACCAAGGTCAGTCATGCGGTAGTGTGAGGTGAGCAGTGACTTTGTTTGTGAGATGAGAGGGACTGAAGGGGAAAGGATCAACAGATCATCCACATTGACAATTAATGCAACAGGCTCTATAGGAACACCGCAGGAACAGAGAGGGATCAGAGATGCTTTGGGAGAATTTGCCGCATTCTAGAGTACGTTGATTCTCTTTGTTTAAACACCTGGGAGCTTGCTTAAATCCATGCAGTGCTTTCAACAACAGCCATACATGATCAGTTCCATCCTCAAACCCTTCTGGTTGTTTCACATACAATTCCTCCTCAAGGGGACCATTCAGGAAAGCATTTTTCACATCCATTTGATGTATTTCCCAATCGTCATGTGTCGCCACAGCCAGCAAGGTACGGCTGGTGCCATACTTGCCAACTGGGGCGTACGTGTCTGTAAAGAATTGTCCGGGGATTTGACGAAAACCTTTGGCAACCAGACGAGCCTTGTATTTCTCAATCATGCCTGCCAGATTTCTCTTGAGTTTGAACACCCAGTTTAGATCTATTGCTTTTCGTCCTGGTGGCAATGGCACGAGCTGATACACATCATGTTCCAACAGTGCATTCAACTCAGTCACCATAGCTTTTTCCCACTGTGCTGCGTCCGGTCGATCCCTTGCTTCTGTCAGTGTGGGAGGTTCTACAGCTATGGTGTCTACAGCGGCAGGCCCCACCATGTGGTAGAACCGTTTGTAATCCACACGTGCCAAGTTGCGTGCAGATCGACGAACAGGCTCAGTGACTGCTGGACGAACCTCGACCACACTTTCCAATGGTGAGACTGGTGCCAAGCCAGGTGGTGAGGGTGTTGTGTGTGATGCTGTGCTAGCCAGGTCAGTTGGTATCAAAAGATCTGTGGGGACTGGGGATGCCACAGGTGCACCATGCAACTGTTGTGCAACAGGTGAGGTGTGACGCACGGGACGTGGTACAAAGACAGGGACACTCACATATTCCGGGTAGTGGTGTGGAGATGGAATTTGCGGGGCATGTCGTAGGGTACGAAACGTCTTGTATGGCATGTGCTCTAGGAAGGATGCATCTCAACTTTCAATGAAACTGTAATTGGTGGGGTCCCAGAATCTCCATGCCTTGGAGGCATGGGATACTCCCACAAACACACACCATCTGCCTCGAGGGCTGAGTTTGTGATTTCTTTGAGGCTGAGCGAACCACACACACGCCGTGGTTCCCCAGACCCGTGCCGGTCTCAGGTCGGCCTTCTCTAGTAACCAGCGCTCCCAGGGCGTCACTGGTTTGGGCAGTGGACCCTGAGGGATGCGGTTCGAAACCCATGTTACATGTTTCACTGCCTCTTCCCAAAACCCAAAGGACAGACCGGACTCGCCAAGAAGGGTACACAAGGCATCTCCCAAGGTCCTATGCCATCTCTCTGCAACCCCGTTTTGTTGGGGCGTGTAAGGAGCGGTGGTCTGATGCTCTATGCCTCTTGCCTTGAGTTCAGAGGTAAGAGATCCAAGGAATCCGCCGCCTCTGTCCGTGCGCAACTTCAACAATCTTTGATTCGTTTGGCGTTCTGCGAGGGTTATCCATTGAACAATCACACGCTGAGCATCAACTTTTGTTTTCAACAAGAAGGCCCAGCGAAACCGACTGTAATCGTCAGTCAGGGTAAAAAAATACACTGAGCCATACTGCACGGGTGGCATGGGCATGGGCCCAGTGACATCGGTGTGCACCAACGCGAGAGGGAAGTGCTCTCCCTCTCCGAGGTGGGGAAATTCTGTCTGTGTGATTTTCCTTCATGACACTCAAGACATGCTCCTGGTTTCGGACCATGCTGACAGTCTGTGGGCAGGAGTCCGTGTGCAGGAGTGTGCTTCACGAGGTCTGCAAACAGTGCCATGTTGATGTGTGCGAGACGACGGTGAATGAGGTCAGTGTATTGTGCGTCAAATGTGGTTGTGACATGTGCTTGTGCTTGGGTTGTGGGCACAGGAGGAAAGAGAGTGATTCTATACAACATGTCATCGTGCAATGGTCCATCAGCGAGTAAGGATCCGAAGGCATCAAAAAGCATGTATCGTTGCTTTTGAGTTATCGTGGACACATTCGATTGCCTATCTAGCTATCCTCCCGACAGCAGATTCACCTTCAGCTTGGGAACATACAACACACCAGTCAGCCACAGTACCCCCCCTGGCGCCTGAAGAGCCATAGTCCCCACACCTTCAATAGCAATAACCTCTCCCGACCCAATTTTCACCCCTTCAACATCATGTGTGGCATACAATGACGTAAACAACTGGCGATGAGGTGACATGTGATGGGACGACGCTGTGTCATACAAACACTCGTGCATGGATAGTGCATAGGATGTAGTGATATGTGTCTGACCAAGCCGCTGACCTGCTGCTTGCGGTGTTGCTCTTGGCTCGGGTGGCGGCAACTTTGTGCTTGGGAGCCATCCAGCATACGCAGGCGGTGGAGATGACTCCAGTGCATAGCCATGTCGGCATACACGTGCTGCGCCCACTCAAGTGCGAGAACTACCACTGTAGAGTGCGGGGGCATGTAGTACGCGGGAGGCAAGATGGATGGCTGCACTGCCTGTTGCATCATTGGCTACATCATCGGCTGCATAGTCGGTTGGAGCCGAGGTGGTCCAAATGTGGCTACAGCTGTCGGTGTGGGCGCACGTGGCCCAAGGTGACTAGGTGCTCTCCATGTGGGAGGGGACAGTGGTCCCATGGTAGGTGGACGCAACTGCCGCTGATAGGGCTGCTACTGATATTGCTGCTACTGTGGGTTCATGATGCGCTACAGCACGGGACTTCCACGCCAGTAGTGACCGGGCTGATGACAGTAGTTGCAGGTACGGGTGCCAGTGTCTCGTCCACGTCCGCGACCTCTATTGCTCTGGCCACCATGTCCGCCTCCACCACTGTACCTTCCCTGGTCGGTCATGGCATGAAGAGCCCTAGACATCTGATGTGTGAAGGCAGTGGTAGTGGAAGTGCCAGCCTCTTGATCCTTGCCTCGGAGGATGTCCTCGTAGTTCCTTAATTCTTCGAGCACCGTTGACAGGTCAATGCTCTCAATGTCTACAACGCAAAGGCGTCGCAATAGGTCACGACGAAACTCCTTGTATGGCTCACCAAGGTGGAGTAGCACTGGATCCAGCCACTCCATAATGGTGCATGAAGCACCCAGTCCAAGAATCCGGCGTCTGATGTCCATCGCCGCATCCCAGTACTCGGCAATAGGCGCATCGGGCTTTGGGTAAAGACGACAAGGCTTGTCACGTAGCGTGATAACCAGTGCCATTCCTTGCTCCTCCTTGCGCATCACTAGGTGCTGCCACGCCTTGGAAGGACGGGGAGCTCCACTGCAAGGGTTAGTTGGATCCTCTCCTCGCCCGCCATATCGAAAGTGATGATTGGCGTAAGACTGTTTGTCGGGAAGAGTGCACGTCAAATCATTGAAGGCACGGAGGAGGGTACGACTATCTACCTCCTCCGGCGGTGGGTTGAGGTATAGTTCCTCGAGCCCATGCTCGGCCACCCATGCGAGGAACACGTCTTTCCATGCAAGGAAATCGCGTGTTGGGGGCGTCAGGTCCTTGTGAAGAGCAATCTTGTTAAGGTCACTCCATGTGACAGCCGCTGCCGAGGTAGCCGTGTTTGCACTCCCGCCACCCCCGTTACTCTGCCTCGCGGACCCTTCACCACTCATGGTGAACTTGTTCCTGCCTACTGCTCTCAGCTTAGTACGCAAGGCGTCTGCGCCCCCTTGCCCTGGACTGTGCACGGCTCCTTACGAGGACCACCGATGGCCACGTGGCCCGTGGTGTCCACCATTGCCATCGCTTCCTCTCCTTTGCACCTTCTTTTGGCCTCGCAGGCCCTAGGCGCCTTCTCTACCTCTGTCCTGGTCTTGCGACCTGCCTTGTTCCGATCGCACACGTCCCTGACTTGCTAGATCGCCGAAAACGCGTTTTTGCCTCTTGCGGTCATTTTGGACGGTTCAGAAATTCTCCTTCGCTCCCATAACCGCAGGCCAACGGACCTGCTCTGATACCATGAGAATGAAGAGAGCTTCACAATGCAAGTTGAATCACTAAAAATGGTGAAGTGTGGAGGGAGATGAATGAAAAACTATCATGGCCATGACTGAAAGTTTTTGACACCAAATCTTGAGGCTAAAAAGAAAAGAGGGGCAGGGGAGCGAAGCACGAGTTTTGTGCTTCGCTTGTTGCTCCGCCGGACAGCGAGGCCTGCTGGCCGAGCGAGCTTGCTCTCGCTAGTCGAGGGCGAATCTCGCCCCTAGACCGAAATCTCGGTCAACTGTCCACATGGGCTTTCCTAACCTACGTCATGCAAGAATCAAGGAATAATCTAGGTCACTTTGCAAACCCATCAAGTATATCCCTACAGAGTCAAAGCCTGATCTAGGTTTGGTAACACCTAGTGCCCATGTGAACAAATGGAGCATGGGCATGCGACTGAGCTGGACCCGAGGCACATGAGTCATTAGCGGCAGCATATGGAGGAGCTGCGCCTGATGCGTGTGAAGCACGAGCTCATCATGCGTCGTCTCCAGTCTCATGGTCGGCATGCCCTGTGCACTCACGTCCACACAAAAGCGGGTTATGTACACGGATTAACATATAGTGTCACGTTGAAGGTACTCAACCTTCTTGGCCCGTTTGACGTGGTGCTAGGCGATACCTGGCTCCGTAAGAACAAGTCTCTAATGTACTTTGAATGAAAGCATTTGATCCTTAAAAAAGGACAGCGCCGCTATATGTTGATTCCGAGTATGAAATTATCACTGATCCAACTCAAAGTCCATGCCAGCTTGTCTGCGATGCAAGTCAAGAGACGTATTCGACAAGGTTGTCGATACTTCTTGGCACAGCTACAAAAAATGGAGGAGGACGTGAAGGAGGACACGCCACAAGAGATAAAATATCTATTGGCAGAGTTCTTGGATGTATTCCAAGACCCACCGGCTGGGCTTCCACCAGAAAGACACATGGGCCACACGATTTTGCTACAACTGGAGGCGACTCCTCCGTTCAGACCCATGTATCGTCTTGGTCCAACAGAAAGGTAAGAGGTTGAACGCCAAATCAAAGAGTACCTTGCAAAATGGTGGATCAAGCCTAGTAGCTCATCATACAGTACGCCGATCCTTTTTGTGAACAAACAGGACGGTGGTTTACACATGTGTGTGGATTACCGAGCGTTGAACAAGCCGACGGTGAAAAATCGATTCCCTCTACCGCGGATTGAGGACCGTTTCGACCAACTCCAAGGCGCAAATGTGTTTTTGTCTTTGGATTTGTCTCAAGGGGGCCATCAAATCCACAGCACAGAAGATGATGTGCCCAATCCCGCGTTTTGAATGCACATGGGACACTATCAGTTCCAAGTGTACTGCTTCGGGCTTACAAATGCCATGACAACCTTCCAAGGAGAAATGAACCAAACGTACGCCAAGCAACTCGGATAGTTTGTCTTGGTTTACATGGATGACATCCTGGTTTTCTCCAAATCAATGGAAGAGCACATGGAGTCTCTATGCAAAGTTCTCGCATTCCTTTAGGAACAAAAGTTCTATGCAAAAGGGAGCAAGTGGAAGTTTGCACAAGATGAGCTCAAATACCTTGGACACATCGTTGACAACGACGCCATCCGTGTCGACCCGTGAAAGGTCCAAGCCTTTGTGAACAGGCCATGCCCCAAACATTTTGGGCAGATTCGGTCTTTTCTCGACCTTGCCAACTACTTTCGACGGTTTATGCAATGGTATTTGACCTTGGTAGCACCACTAACCAGGCTCACGCAAAAAGAGGTGCGTTGGGAATGGACATCTGATGCAAGAACAATTTTCTAAAATTCAAAGAGCTTCTATCCACGGCGTCCGTCCTAGCTCTTTCTGGATCCATCGCAACCGTGGGAGGTGCGATGTGATGTGTCAGTAGTAGGATTTGGAGCTGCCCTCATGCAGAATGGTCACCCCGTTGCGTATGAGAGCAAGAAGCTCACCCTCGCAGAACCGCGGTACATGACTGGGGATCAAGAGCTCCTTGCGGTGGTACATGCTTTCAAGATGTGGCGTTGCTACCTCGAGGGTGCTGAAGGCAGTGTGACGGTCGTGACCGACCATAATCCATCGGTGTTTTTCCAAACGCAACCGAACATGTCAAGATGACAGGTTTGGTTGCGTATGCCTAAGCAAATACCTGAGCTGATTCTTGTTCACGTGGGAATATTGGCCTGGACGCATCAATGTGGCCAATCCACATAGTCGAAAGCCTCTGGAAGTTAAAGCAACCACCGAGGTCAGTGGGTGTTTTATGGCCATTGCAACAGTAACAGTACAATCACCAGATCCCCCTGCACCTCTGCGGCAACCACCACGAGAGATAATCCATTACAACGGTTTTGTAAACATGATCCTGATGGGATACTATGTGGATTCTTGGTTTCGAGACTCTCGAAATTTGGACAAGTACGGCTTGGTGGTGGCCGCAGGAATCTTCTGGCACAGAAAACAAGTTTTTGTGCCAAATTCGAGAAACCTTCAAACAAAGATTATCTCCTAGTTCCACAACCCACCGGTCCCATGTCATGTGGGATCCCAAAGGACCACTATTGGTGGCCAGGATGGAGTGTCGATGTTTGTAAGTATTGCATGACATACGACCCATGTCTTCGGGATAAGGCTAGACATAAGAAGCCTGGTGGATTCCTCCAACAGCTTCCCATTCCTCCGACTCCATGGGAGTGCGTTAGCATGGACTTCATTACTAGTCTTCCGGACACGGCCCGTGGCCAAAATGCAATACTAGTGGTTGTGGATGTTT
This sequence comes from Penium margaritaceum, assembly GCA_023375785.1. NCBI lineage: Eukaryota > Viridiplantae > Streptophyta > Zygnematophyceae > Desmidiales > Peniaceae > Penium > Penium margaritaceum. The sequence goes on along the minus strand of SZWC01002541.1, from coordinate 27,227 downwards.
TGACAAAACTGACACACTTCATTTTTACAACCACTGACGTGAACGCAGAGGAGACGGCCTGTCTCTTCTTTGAGGGTGTCGTAAAGTACCACGGCTTGCCGTTGCGCATTATCTCCGATCGAGATAAAAAACTTGCTAGTAAGTTTTGGCAAAAGATGCACGGGTACTTGGACAGTGTGTCGCAAACGTCGACAGTGTTTCACCCTCAAACTGACGGACAAACAGAGCGCATGAATTGCACTCAGGAGCAGATGCTCCGCATGTACGTGGACCCATCCATGCATGATTGGGATGAATTCCTAGCACCGACAGAGTTTGCAGTGAACAACTTGGTGATTTCACAAAGTTCACACCGTTCGTATTGAACAGTGGTCGGTATCCATTGGTACCCTCAACATTGGTGAAGAGTGGGAGTAAAGAAGGCCACGTTCTTTTCGATCAAGCCTTTGCCAAGCACATCGACTCCTTGTTACAGGAGGTGAAGGGTCACCTTCAAGCAGCTTGGCAGCGACAAAAGGCATATGCCGACAAAGGTTGCCGGGAGGTCTCGTTTGACATCGGTGACGAAGTGTTGCTTAGCACTAAAAACCTTCGGCTGAGGTCGCCAGGGGCAAGAAAACTTCTACCGAAGTGGATTGGGCTGTTTTCCATTGTGGCACGCATCATGCCAGTGACATACCGATTGCTACTTCCGCCTAGTATGGAGATACATGACGTGTTTCATGTGAGCCTGCTGGCTCCATACACGGCAGACGGAACCGTTCAGCCACCGCCAACAGTCCTTGATTCCGATGGCCAATACGAGGTCCTTCGCCTACTCTAGCACCAAGAGCGTACTCTTCGGTTGTGCGCTGTTAGGGAGTACCTCGTTCATTGGGTTGGTTGTGGACCTGAACATAATTCATGGGAGCCTGAATCTTGGTTGCCCACAGAGGTTGTCAATGAGTAATGGAGCGAGTTTGCAGCTTGCACAGATCAACGCGTGGCAGGAGATACCACATGAACGCGGAAAAGTAAACAACATTCCCACGGGGTATCATTCGTGGACGGCGACCATAGGAGGTTAGGGACGCCCACCATGGTTGTCGCGTGGACACTCCACCCTAGAGGGGCGAGGCCGCTAGCCGTGCTAACCTACAAGATGCAGCTTAGGTCCAAGTACCATGCACGTGTTCATGTTTAGTTGGTGATGGAAATTATTAATTTTCTTTCACAATGTTGATGACTCACTAATTGACAAACCTGCTTGTTGTTCATGAACCGAGACGGTTCATAATAAGTGGGGAGGAATGTAGCGGGAGGACCGGTTCGGCCCTCCCTCCTTGCTCAAGCAAGGGGTGGTTGCGCACCACCCCTCGCATCAGCGAAGGCTGGCCAACAGCCAGCATTTCGCTGGCCGCCCGCTTGCTCGCTGCCAGCCGGCTGGACGGCCGGCAGCCGGCCAAGCGACCGGCGGACCATCGGTCGGACAGCCGCCAGCCACCAGCCGCCGATCGCGGCCTCATCGCGATCGACGGCTGAGGGCCCACGAGGGCCTCGAGGGCGAAGCCTCGTGGCCACGAGCCCTTGCCCCCGCTCGCCCTCCTCACAAGCGAGCAAGCGAGGATGTGGGAGGGGGACGAGGGACGAGAGGCGAGAGAACTGGCGCAAAATTGCCAGCGTGCCTCACATGCGACGATTTTGCACCAGGAGGTCAAAACGTAAATCGAAGTTCTTTTGCGACGAACATCGACATAAAAATAACAAAGTAACTTGTGTGAACACATGAGTTCGAGGTAAAATCTCCCGGATTGGGTCCCAAACCAGGGGTAAGGTTAAAAACGGAAATGGGGCTCCACGGAATCGAAATATTCGAGTCTCCCTGCTCTGGGTCATTGAGGACGATTGCCCCTCAGTCCTGCAAAGGGGGTAAGCCCCTGACAAGGACTGAGAACGCCATTCTGCGAACTTTGACAATGACTTGAGAGCAAGAGCTGGAGACTCGACACGTTATAGACTCACTAACAAACGATCATGCTAGTTGTTCATGATCCTTAACGGTTCATAACAAGTGGGGAGGAATGTAGTGGGAGAACCGGTTCGGCCCTCCCTCCTCGTTGAAGTGAGGGGTGGTTGTGAACCACCCCTCGCATTAGCAAGGGCCGGCTGGCAGAGAGTACTTCGCTAGCCGTTGGGAAGTTGGCTGCATGCCGGCTTGACGGCCGGCGGCGGACGAACTGACTGGCCGGCCGCAAGCCGTCTAGCCGCCAGCCGCCGAGAGCGGCCTCAGCTTGATTGGCGGCTTGGGGGCCACGAGTGTTGGTTTGTGTGGCTTCCACCCATCACGACCGACATAGCTAGTTTACCGATTTACCCACATTCGGTGTATATGGCAGAGGAGGGCGTGACAACACGACGGGCCTCCGGAATGCACCAAGACTTCTCCAGTACGTACGACAGCACCGGCGAGACGCGATCGATCCGTTCTGGTAGCCCTGTGGGCTTGTCGGGAGCTAGGAGAGTTTTCTTAGTGGGTTGAGACCCGCACACCCAGTGGACTATACCGGTGTGACGAGGAGACCCAGTGGCTGTACTAACGCTTCCGATGTTTGAAAAGCCACGTGTGATGTTTGGACGTTGATTCTGAGATTTCCTAGCACTGCTCTTGTTTTCTCGGTGGTCGAGACCCGGGAACTCGGAGAGCTATTGCGGTGCCTGGAGGAGACCATCGTTATTGTTTTCGTGGTGTACGCAGTGTTTTCTCCCCGCTGACTCGTTTGGGCCCAGCGGGAGTGACGGGGCCCGGTGCGGCTAGCTGCCAGCGCCCCTACTTAAGCCCGCTAGGGGCTCATTTGTACTTTCTCCTTGTTCTTTATATTCACCGTTCCATACTTAGCCAAATTCTTGCCGTCTTGCATTGCACTCACACACAGAGCTCATGTTTGTTTTTGCATGGGCATGCATGCCCAAATTCATTTCCAATTTGGTATCAGAGCACAGCGGGGCGTGAGCAATAGAAGCAGCAGTAGTGGGCGAAACACAAAGAGAACGCGCCACGTGGTGCCACGCCGACAGCAACGTGAGGGAGCACAAAACGACTACAAATCATAGCCACAGGGGCGGTGAGCCGTAAAAAGGAGCAATAGTGACTGCAGCGCCAACAGAAAAAGCAATAGCAGTAGTAGCCACTGCAGTAGTGGCGGTAGCAGCAGCACCGTGGAGCAGCGTAGGCAGTAGAAGCAACTGAGTGCAGTAGCAGTGTGCAACAGCAGCAGTAGCGACGAAAGCAATTGCAACTGCGCATCCTTGTAGCAGTAGCATCAGTAGTAGCAGCATATAGCAGCAGCAGCAGCTACTGCAGTAGCGGCGGCAGCAGCAGCAGCGTGCAACAGCGACGACAGCAGTAGCAACAACGTGTAGCAGCAGCAGCCGCGTGCAACACGAGTAGCCGCGACGGTAGCAACAAGCTGCAACAGCAACTGCTGCGTAGAGCAGCAGCAGCATATAGCAGCAGCAGTAGCTACTACAACAGCGGCGGTAGCAGAAGCAACGTGCAGCAGCAGCAGTTGCGGCGGCAATAGCAAGAAGCACCTACTACGCATAGTAGCAGCAGCAGCAGAAGCAGCAGCAGCAACAGAATCAACAGCAGTATCAGCAACCGCAGCAGCTGCACCTATCGCTCTAGCTACTGCTAGCACTACGAGGAGGGCCTCGCAGACCTCCTCTTAGGGGGGGGCCTCTGAGGGGACCTTTCGGCCCCGTTCGCCCCACCCCCTTTTTCTTCCCCTTCTCAACGAGGCCCACGGAGGGCCCCGCCGAGCCCCTCCGAGGGGGCCTTCGGAGGGGGCCCGTCGGCCCCGTGGGTTCCCTCGAACCGTCGGCCCCGTGGGCCTCCTCGGCCTTGTCGGCCCCGTCGGCCGACCGACGGAGGGGCCGGGTCAGAGGGACGGACAGGACCCCCCCCCCCTTCGCTCCCTTCTCAACCCCCTCACCCAATCGATCACTCGCTCGCTCAACGAGCGAGCTAGCGAGCATGCACGAGAGGGAGGGCCGGACAAGTCGGACACCCCCCCCCTTTCCTTATTTGCTCTGTTTGCCCACCTTATGAGCAATCGAGAAAAGGGGGGGGTGAGTAATAAAAAATACGGAAAGGGTACGCTTGAAAGCGAGTGAGAAAAAAAAAAGCAAAAAAAGAGAAAGGCGAGGGCTTAAGGCGAGTAGAGGGGAGAACTACCAAAAAAAGGGGATGGAGGGTGAGGACAAAATAAGAAAAAAAAAAAGGAACACAGGAGGGGCCTTGAGGACTAAAGAATAACGAAAAAAAAGGAGAATCCCAACTACTACCGCCATAGCAGCAACAACTCTCACACGCCGAGGAGGTGGAGGATGTATCAAAACATCCTCCACTCCGACTAACTGCGGCCACTAATGCTACTGCCACTAATGGAGCGAAGACTGCTCCAAGACGAGAAGGGGTGGCGACTGCAGGTGTGGCTGCTGCTCCAAGCGGTAGACAACCCATCCCTTGGAGCTGGTAAGACTTGAATCTGCCGTTGATCCTACGGGGTGAAGTGCGCGCACCAATCTACGGGCCCCGGGAAGACGTCGGTCCACGACGCGTCTCCAAGCGAAGATCGCCGCCGACGACAGTCCGCTGTCGGCGGAGAAGGCGAAAGTGCAAGCTCTCGCGCAGCCGGTTTTGATACATCCTCCACCTCCTCGGCCTTCGTTGCTATACCTATCGAGGGGGAGTGTGGTCACCGCGCATTGCCTCACTTGACCGTAGTGACAGGATACATACTCACACCAGGCCGTGCTGCCCGAGCAGCAGCTCAGGCAGACTGAGATGATACGGTGATAGTACATGGCGTGGAGTCGGATCTTGACATGGCCTTCATGGTGGAGAGTTGCCTTTCATCGCCCAGGTTGGATCCAAATCTTCCACAGCAGCAGGCGACATCAGGAGGAGGGCAGGCACGACATACTTGGGCGGTGCCACTCGCGACTCCGAGCGGTGGAGGCCCAGCAACGGCACAAGAGTCCCGTATGGATCGGGGTGCGTCACTTTTGAGAGAGTGTGTGCAGAAGTCTGACAGCAGTCCGGCGGAGGCTGTAGGGCTTGAGACCTGCATGTCATCGAGTTCGACATCTATGCTAAGGCAGGAGCCGGACGTTCTACAACAGCAGGTGGCATCAGGAGGAGTGCAGATCCCGCGTGCCTTGGCAGTGCCACTTGCGACTCTGACCAGTAGCGGCCTGGCGGTGGCACAGGAGGTTCGCGTGGATCGTGATGCCCCACACGGACTCTCGGGGACGTTGGCGCACGAGATTCACACTAGTACGACAACAGTCGTAGTGCATGAGCAGAGTCGGCTGGTTGGACCTTTGGAGGTTGAGGCATTCTTGAGAGCAGCAGTTCTGAGAGCTATCATTGGGACACGTGCTGCAGCAGATCCGGCAGGTTTCAATATGTTTGCGCTACCTGAGCACCAGCTTAAACGTCAGGAGTTACCCATGTTCCCTGAGTCTACGTTCCGTGCACAGGACGGAGCACCGACACACATGAAGGAGTAAGATGGTGGTCTACACTCCATTATTGAGTAGGTGGCTGCGACCAGCCTTCCCGGCGAGACAGTGCGTGAGCGCCAGCTGCGCTTGTTGGTCGCCTTGACGGACATTGTCGAGCCGGAGCCCTACAAACCTGTGTCCACTACGGCGGCAGTTGAGGACACTGGTGCGAATCCCTACACGCAGATGGAGTCAGCTCGTCAGCAGGAGCTGAGTTCTGCCCCTTCGTGTTCACTTGCTGGTGACCTTGCTGATCACATGGACAATGAGTGTGGCAGTACCTGCATGGACGGCATTTCTACATGCTCCACGGACTCTGACGACTCCTCCTTCTCCTCTCTTGGCATGCGACCGTTGAAATTTCGTGTGACAGACGCAACTTGTGATGTGGATGCGACACCTACAGCAGCATGCGATATTCCAGCATCTCAGCACATTGCGAGCTTGGTTGACCCCCATGAGGATGCAGTAGCACCAGTTCCATTGTCTTCAACAATAGAGATGCAGATGGTGCTGTACTCACGAGTTGTGCAGTCTGCATGTGCAGCATCTCGTGAGGCAGAGTTTATCCTACACCAGGCCACCTCGACATGTCTGAGACAGATTATGCTGATCTACAGGGGCGTGTAGTCATGTTGCAAAGGGAGATGATAACAGCGCGTGAACGATTTTCAGGAGGGGAGCATCACTGCTATCGGTACGATCCTTCCGCCAGCAGCATCTAGCACACCCATACTCGGGGAGGATTTTTTACCAGCTCCGAGTATGACGTCTGTTGGAGAAACTATTGCAGGAGATGTGAGCATGCCTTTGGCTTCCACCATCCTGGCTCCTGTCGACCCCATTATCGCTCCTCCTTCATCTACTGCTGTCACGCACCTTCATCCACCCGAATCACCTGCCCCACCGTCATGTTCATCCACAAGTGGTGATCCGGTTCGTCGCTCCAGCTCTCCTCTTCTGGCAGTACACCCTTGTGTCTCAGGGTGTGCTATCCAGTATTGGAGGCCAGCTCGGCCCCTTGGCAGTCACGCGAGGACTGGTATACCCCAAGTGATGCAGCTACGACGTGAGGAGTCATAGCCGGAGAGACCACTTCGTCTTTGAGGGAGGGAGTCGACTCGCACGTGACAAGGGGAGCTATCTCTGCGTGTTGGACACACCACATGCCTCATCGCCTAGGATTTGTTCAACTACGACATCAGCATCTCCATCGAGGACATCGCTACCATGTTCATATGCCCAGGGGGAGTGTTGTGTGGACCTCGACCTGACGCGACGTCATGGGAGATGCATGGCGAGGTCCATGCTCTCTTGTGAGCATCTACAGCATCCCGCATGTGGCTCATGCTGCGTGGCCCCATCGTTGTTGTTATCGTGGTGTACGCAGTGTGTTCTCCCCGCTGACTTGCTTGGGCTCAGCGGGGGTGACGGGGCCCGGTGCGGCTAGTTGCCGGCACCCCTACTTAAGCCCGGTATGGGCTCATTTGTACTTTCTCCTTGTTCTTTATATTCAACGTTCCAGACTTAGCCAAATTCTTGCCGTCTTGCATCGCACTCACACACAGAGCTCATGTTCGTTTTTGCATGAGCCTGCATGCCCTACTTTATTTCCAATTACAAGGGCCTCGAGGGCTAGGCCTCGTGGCCTCATGCCTCGCCCCCCCTCGCCCTCCTTGCAAGCGAGCAAACAAGGACGAGGGATAGGGGGAGCGAGGGTGAGAGCAAGGAGCGAGGGGAGCGCAGGGGAAAAGTCAATGTGAAACCGTTGATTGTGCCTCGCACGCGACAATTTTGTGTCGACGCGACAATTTTGCGTCGACGCTTAAAAAACCAAACCTGAGTTCGTTTAGGACAAACCACAAGCTTCAAAACCGGAAAACACGTGCGAATCTCACGAGTTTGAGGCTATACCCCCTCGTTTTGGACCCAAAACGAGGGGGTGAGGTATAAAATGGAAATGGGCCTTCGGAGACTTGAGTTATTCAAGTATCCTTCCACAATTTCGTTAATGACGATTGCCCTAAGAGTGACGCGAAAGCGGGGGGGAGGGGGGTGGAGGTGGGGGGGGGGGGG
>SZWC01002540.1:203132-213587 GCA_023375785.1 Penium margaritaceum | reverse complement strand
ACAACTCTGGCACAACACTGGCACAACTCTGGCACAACTCTGGCACAACTCTGGCACAGCTCCGGCATAGCTCGGGCACAACTCTGGCTCAACTCTGGCACAAATATGGCACAACTCTGGAACAACTCTGACAAAACTCTGGAACATTTCTGGCACAGCTCTGGCATACCCCTGGCACATCTCTGGCACAACTCTAGCACAACTCTGGCACCACTCTGGCACAACTATGGCACAACTCTGGCACAACTCTGGTACAACTCTGGCATAACCCTGGCACAACTCTGGCACAACCCTAGCACCACTCTGGCACCACTCTGACACAACTCTTGCACAACTCTGGCACAACTCTCGCACAACTGTGGCAGAACTCTGGCAAAACACTGGCACAAGTCTGTCAGAAATCTGGCACAACTCTGGCACACCTCTGTCACAACTCTGGCACAACTCTGGCACTTCTCTGGCACAACTCTGGCACAACTCTGGCACAACTCTGGCACAACTCTTGCACAAATCTGGCTCAACTCTGGCACTGCTCTGGCACAGCTCTGGCACACCTATGGCACAACTGTGGCACAAATCTGGCACAACTCTGGAACAACCCTGGCAAAACTGTGGAACAACTCTAGCACAACTCTGGCATACCTCTGGCACAACTCTGGCACAACTCTGGCAGAACTCTTGCACCACTCTGGCACAACTCTGGCACAACTCTGGCACAACTCTGGCACGACTCTAGCTCAACTCTGGTACAACTCTGGCACAACTCTGGCACAACTCAGGCACAACTCTGGCACAACTCTGGCAGAACTCTGGCATAGCTCTGGCACAACTCTGGCACAACTCGGCACAACTCCGGCACAACTCTGGCACAACTCTTGCAAAACTCTGGCACAAATATAGTACAACTCTGTCACAACCCTAGCAAATTTATGGAACAACTCTGGCACAACTTTGGCACAACTCTGGCACAACACTGGCACAACTCGGGCACAACTCTGGCACAACTCTGGCACAACTCTGCCACAACTATGGCATACCTCTGGTACAACTATGGCACCACAATGGAACAACTCTTGCACAATTATGGAACAAATCTGGCACAACTCTGGCACAACTCTGGCACAAATCTGGCACAACTCATACATAAATCTGGCACCACTCGGCACAACTCTTGTAAAACTCTGGCACATTTATGGCACAACTCTGGCACGACTCTGGCACAACTCTGGCACAACTCTGGAACAACTCTGGCACAACTCAGGCACAACTCTGGAACAACTCGGGCACAACTTTGGAACAACTCTGGCAAACCTCTGGAAACACTCTGGGACAACTCTGGCATACCTCTGGCACAACTCTGGTACAACTCTGGCACAACTCTGGCACAACTCAGGCACAACTCTGGAACAACTCGGGCACAACTTTGGAACAACTCTGGCAAACCTCTGGAAACACTCTGGGACAACTCTGGCATACCTCTGGCACAACTCTGGTACAACTCTGGCACAACTCTGGCACAACTCAGGCACAACTCTGGAACAACTCGGGCACAACTTTGGAACAACTCTGGCAAACCTCTGGAAACACTCTGGGACAACTCTGGCATACCTCTGGCACAACTCTGGTACAACTCTGGCACAACTCTGGCACAACTCAGGCACAACTCTGGAACAACTCGGGCACAACTTTGGAACAACTCTGGCAAACCTCTGGAAACACTCTGGGACAACTCTGGCATACCTCTGGCACAACTCTGGTACAACTCTGGCACAACTCTGGCACAACTCAGGCACAACTCTGGAACAACTCGGGCACAACTTTGGAACAACTCTGGCAAACCTCTGGAAACACTCTGGGACAACTCTGGCATACCTCTGGCACAACTCTGGTACAACTCTGGCACAACTCTGGCACAACTCAGGCACAACTCTGGAACAACTCGGGCACAACTTTGGAACAACTCTGGCAAACCTCTGGAAACACTCTGGGACAACTCTGGCATACCTCTGGCACAACTCTGGTACAACTCTGGCACAACTCTGGCACAACTCAGGCACAACTCTGGAACAACTCGGGCACAACTTTGGAACAACTCTGGCAAACCTCTGGAAACACTCTGGGACAACTCTGGCATACCTCTGGCACAACTCTGGTACAACTCTGGCACAACTCTGGCACAACTCTTGCACAACTCTGGCACAACTCTGGCACGATTCTGGAACAACTCTGGCACAACTCTGGCATAACCCTTGCACAGCATTGGCACAACTCTGGCACACCTCTGACACAACTCTGGCACAACTCTGGCACAACTCTGGCACAACTCTGGCACAACTTTGGCACAACTCTGGAACAACACTGGCACAACTCTGGCACAGCTCTGGCACAGCTCTGGCACAGTTCTGGCTCAACTCTGGCACAAATATGGCACATCTCTGGAACAACTCTGACAAAACTCTAGAACAACTCTGGCACAACTCTGGCATACCCCTGGCACATCTCTGGGACAACTCTAGCACAACTCTGGCACCACTCTGGCACAACTCAGGCACAACTCTGGCACAACTCTGGCACAACTCTGACACAACTCTCGCACAACTCTGGCACACCTGTGGCAGAACTATGGCACAACTATAGCACAACACTGGCACAAAGTCTGTCAGAAATCTGGCACAACTCTGGCACACCTCTGTCACAACTCTGGCACAACTATGGCACAACGCTCGCACCACTCTGGCAAAACGTTGGCACAACTCTGGCACAACTCTGGCACAACTCTGGCACAACTCTGGCACAACTCTGGCACAACTCTGGCAGGACTGTGGCACAACTCTGGCACAACTCTGGCAGGACTGTGGCACAACTCTGGCACAACTCTGGCAGGACTGTGGCACAACTCTGGCACAACTCTGGCAGGACTGTGGCACAACTCTGGCACAACTCTGGCAGGACTGTGGCACAACTCTGGCACAACTCTGGCAGGACTGTGGCACAACTCTGGCACAACTCTGGCAGGACTGTGGCACAACTCTGGCACAACTCTGGCAGGACTGTGGCACAACTCTGGCACAACTCTGGCAGGACTGTGGCACAACTCTGGCACAACTCTGGCAGGACTGTGGCACAACTCTGGCACAACTCTGGCAGGACTGTGGCACAACTCTGGCACAACTCTGGCAGGACTGTGGCACAACTCTGGCACAACTCTGGCAGGACTGTGGCACAACTCTGGCACAACTCTGGCAGGACTGTGGCACAACTCTGGCACAACTCTGGCAGGACTGTGGCACAACTCTGGCACAACTCTGGCAGGACTGTGGCACAACTCTGGCACAACTCTGGCAGGACTGTGGCACAACTCTGGCACAACTCTGGCAGGACTGTGGCACAACTCTGGCACAACTCTGGCAGGACTGTGGCACAACTCTGGCACAACTCTGGCAGGACTGTGGCACAACTCTGGCACAACTCTGGCAGGACTGTGGCACAACTCTGGCACAACTCTGGCAGGACTGTGGCACAACTCTGGCACAACTCTGGCAGGACTGTGGCACAACTCTGGCACAACTCTGGCAGGACTGTGGCACAACTCTGGCACAACTCTGGCAGGACTGTGGCACAACTCTGGCACAACTCTGGCAGGACTGTGGCACAACTCTGGCACAACTCTGGCAGGACTGTGGCACAACTCTGGCACAACTCTGGCAGGACTGTGGCACAACTCTGGCACAACTCTGGCAGGACTGTGGCACAACTCTGGCACAACTCTGGCAGGACTGTGGCACAACTCTGGCACAACTCTGGCAGGACTGTGGCACAACTCTGGCACAACTCTGGCAGGACTGTGGCACAACTCTGGCACAACTCTGGCAGGACTGTGGCACAACTCTGGCACAACTCTGGCAGGACTGTGGCACAACTCTGGCACAACTCTGGCAGGACTGTGGCACAACTCTGGCACAACTCTGGCAGGACTGTGGCACAACTCTGGCACAACTCTGGCAGGACTGTGGCACAACTCTGGCACAACTCTGGCAGGACTGTGGCACAACTCTGGCACAACTCTGGCAGGACTGTGGCACAACTCTGGCACAACTCTGGCAGGACTGTGGCACAACTCTGGCACAACTCTGGCAGGACTGTGGCACAACTCTGGCACAACTCTGGCAGGACTGTGGCACAACTCTGGCACAACTCTGGCAGGACTGTGGCACAACTCTGGCACAACTCTGGCAGGACTGTGGCACAACTCTGGCACAACTCTGGCAGGACTGTGGCACAACTCTGGCACAACTCTGGCAGGACTGTGGCACAACTCTGGCACAACTCTGGCAGGACTGTGGCACAACTCTGGCACAACTCTGGCAGGACTGTGGCACAACTCTGGCACAACTCTGGCAGGACTGTGGCACAACTCTGGCACAACTCTGGCAGGACTGTGGCACAACTCTGGCACAACTCTGGCAGGACTGTGGCACAACTCTGGCACAACTCTGGCAGGACTGTGGCACAACTCTGGCACAACTCTGGCAGGACTGTGGCACAACTCTGGCACAACTCTGGCAGGACTGTGGCACAACTCTGGCACAACTCTGGCAGGACTGTGGCACAACTCTGGCACAACTCTGGCAGGACTGTGGCACAACTCTGGCACAACTCTGGCAGGACTGTGGCACAACTCTGGCACAACTCTGGCAGGACTGTGGCACAACTCTGGCACAACTCTGGCAGGACTGTGGCACAACTCTGGCACAACTCTGGCAGGACTGTGGCACAACTCTGGCACAACTCTGGCAGGACTGTGGCACAACTCTGGCACAACTCTGGCAGGACTGTGGCACAACTCTGGCACAACTCTGGCAGGACTGTGGCACAACTCTGGCACAACTCTGGCAGGACTGTGGCACAACTCTGGCACAACTCTGGCAGGACTGTGGCACAACTCTGGCACAACTCTGGCAGGACTGTGGCACAACTCTGGCACAACTCTGGCAGGACTGTGGCACAACTCTGGCACAACTCTGGCAGGACTGTGGCACAACTCTGGCACAACTCTGGCAGGACTGTGGCACAACTCTGGCACAACTCTGGCAGGACTGTGGCACAACTCTGGCACAACTCTGGCAGGACTGTGGCACAACTCTGGCACAACTCTGGCAGGACTGTGGCACAACTCTGGCACAACTCTGGCAGGACTGTGGCACAACTCTGGCACAACTCTGGCAGGACTGTGGCACAACTCTGGCACAACTCTGGCAGGACTGTGGCACAACTCTGGCACAACTCTGGCAGGACTGTGGCACAACTCTGGCACAACTCTGGCAGGACTGTGGCACAACTCTGGCACAACTCTGGCAGGACTGTGGCACAACTCTGGCACAACTCTGGCAGGACTGTGGCACAACTCTGGCACAACTCTGGCAGGACTGTGGCACAACTCTGGCACAACTCTGGCAGGACTGTGGCACAACTCTGGCACAACTCTGGCAGGACTGTGGCACAACTCTGGCACAACTCTGGCAGGACTGTGGCACAACTCTGGCACAACTCTGGCAGGACTGTGGCACAACTCTGGCACAACTCTGGCAGGACTGTGGCACAACTCTGGCACAACTCTGGCAGGACTGTGGCACAACTCTGGCACAACTCTGGCAGGACTGTGGCACAACTCTGGCACAACTCTGGCAGGACTGTGGCACAACTCTGGCACAACTCTGGCAGGACTGTGGCACAACTCTGGCACAACTCTGGCAGGACTGTGGCACAACTCTGGCACAACTCTGGCAGGACTGTGGCACAACTCTGGCACAACTCTGGCAGGACTGTGGCACAACTCTGGCACAACTCTGGCAGGACTGTGGCACAACTCTGGCACAACTCTGGCAGGACTGTGGCACAACTCTGGCACAACTCTGGCAGGACTGTGGCACAACTCTGGCACAACTCTGGCAGGACTGTGGCACAACTCTGGCACAACTCTGGCAGGACTGTGGCACAACTCTGGCACAACTCTGGCAGGACTGTGGCACAACTCTGGCACAACTCTGGCAGGACTGTGGCACAACTCTGGCACAACTCTGGCAGGACTGTGGCACAACTCTGGCACAACTCTGGCAGGACTGTGGCACAACTCTGGCACAACTCTGGCAGGACTGTGGCACAACTCTGGCACAACTCTGGCAGGACTGTGGCACAACTCTGGCACAACTCTGGCAGGACTGTGGCACAACTCTGGCACAACTCTGGCAGGACTGTGGCACAACTCTGGCACAACTCTGGCAGGACTGTGGCACAACTCTGGCACAACTCTGGCAGGACTGTGGCACAACTCTGGCACAACTCTGGCAGGACTGTGGCACAACTCTGGCACAACTCTGGCAGGACTGTGGCACAACTCTGGCACAACTCTGGCAGGACTGTGGCACAACTCTGGCACAACTCTGGCAGGACTGTGGCACAACTCTGGCACAACTCTGGCAGGACTGTGGCACAACTCTGGCACAACTCTGGCAGGACTGTGGCACAACTCTGGCACAACTCTGGCAGGACTGTGGCACAACTCTGGCACAACTCTGGCAGGACTGTGGCACAACTCTGGCACAACTCTGGCAGGACTGTGGCACAACTCTGGCACAACTCTGGCAGGACTGTGGCACAACTCTGGCACAACTCTGGCAGGACTGTGGCACAACTCTGGCACAACTCTGGCAGGACTGTGGCACAACTCTGGCACAACTCTGGCAGGACTGTGGCACAACTCTGGCACAACTCTGGCAGGACTGTGGCACAACTCTGGCACAACTCTGGCAGGACTGTGGCACAACTCTGGCACAACTCTGGCAGGACTGTGGCACAACTCTGGCACAACTCTGGCAGGACTGTGGCACAACTCTGGCACAACTCTGGCAGGACTGTGGCACAACTCTGGCACAACTCTGGCAGGACTGTGGCACAACTCTGGCACAACTCTGGCAGGACTGTGGCACAACTCTGGCACAACTCTGGCAGGACTGTGGCACAACTCTGGCACAACTCTGGCAGGACTGTGGCACAACTCTGGCACAACTCTGGCAGGACTGTGGCACAACTCTGGCACAACTCTGGCAGGACTGTGGCACAACTCTGGCACAACTCTGGCAGGACTGTGGCACAACTCTGGCACAACTCTGGCAGGACTGTGGCACAACTCTGGCACAACTCTGGCAGGACTGTGGCACAACTCTGGCACAACTCTGGCAGGACTGTGGCACAACTCTGGCACAACTCTGGCAGGACTGTGGCACAACTCTGGCACAACTCTGGCAGGACTGTGGCACAACTCTGGCACAACTCTGGCAGGACTGTGGCACAACTCTGGCACAACTCTGGCAGGACTGTGGCACAACTCTGGCACAACTCTGGCAGGACTGTGGCACAACTCTGGCACAACTCTGGCAGGACTGTGGCACAACTCTGGCACAACTCTGGCAGGACTGTGGCACAACTCTGGCACAACTCTGGCACAACGCTCGCACCACTCTGGCACAACTTTGGCACAACTCTGGCACAACACTGGCACAACTCGGGCACAACTCTGGCACAACTCTGGCACAACTCTGGCACAACTCTGGCATACCTTTGGTACAACTATGGCACCACAATGGAACAACTCTTGCACAATTATGGCACAAATCTGGCACAACTCTGGCACAACTCTGGCACAAATCTGACACAACTCATACAAAATTCTGGCACCACTCGCCACAATTGTTGTAAAACTCTGGCACATTTCTGGCACAACTCTGGCACGACTCTGGCACAACTCTGGCACAACTCTGGAACAACTCTGGCACAACTCAGGCACAGCTCTGGAACAACTCGGGCACAACTTTGGAACAACTCTGGCAAACTTCTGGAAACACTCTGGGACAACTCTGGCATACCTCTGGCACAACTCTGGCACAACCCTGGCACAACTCTGGCACAACTTTGGCACAACTCGGCACAACCATGGCACAGATCTGGCACAACTCTGGCGCAAGTCTGGCACAACTCTAGCACAACTCTGGCACAACTCTGGCACAACTCTCGCACAACTCTGGCACAACTCTGGCACAGCTCTGGCACAGCTCTGGCACAACTCTGGCACAACTCTCGCACAACTCTGGCACAACTCTGGCACGACTCTGGCTCAACTCTGGTACAACTCTGGCACAACTCTGGCACAGCTCTGGCACAGCTCTGGCACAACTCTGGCACAACTCTCGCACAACTCTGGCACAACTCTGGCACGACTCTGGCTCAACTCTGGTACAACTCTGGCACAACTCTGGCACAGCTCTGGCACAGCTCTGGCACAACTCTGGCACAACTCTCGCACAACTCTGGCACAACTCTGGCACGACTCTGGCTCAACTCTGGTACAACTCTGGCACAACTCTGGCACAGCTCTGGCACAGCTCTGGCACAACTCTGGCACAACTCTCGCACAACTCTGGCACAACTCTGGCACGACTCTGGCTCAACTCTGGTACAACTCTGGCACAACTCTGGCACAGCTCTGGCACAGCTCTGGCACAACTCTGGCACAACTCTCGCACAACTCTGGCACAACTCTGGCACGACTCTGGCTCAACTCTGGTACAACTCTGGCACAACTCTGGCACAACTCTGGCAGGACTGTGGCACAACTCTGGCACAACTGTGGCACAACTCTGGCACAAATCTGGCACAACTCGGGCTTAACTCTGGCACAACTCTGGCAAAACTCTGGCACAACTCTAGCACAACACTGGCACAAGTCTGGCACAAATGTTGCACAATTGTGGCACAAGTCTTGCACAACTCTGGCACACCTCTGGCACAACTCTGGCACAACTCTGGAACAACTATGGCTACCCCTCGCACAACTCTGGCACATCTTTGGCACAACTCTGGCACAATTCTGGCACGACTCTGGCACAACTCTGGCACAACATTTTCACAACTCTGCCAGAACTCTGGCACAACCCTGGCACAACTCGGCACAACTCTGGCACAACACTGGCACAACTCGGGTACAACTCTGGCACAACTCCGGCACAACTCGGACACAACTCTGGCATACCTCTGGCACAACTCTGGCACAACTCTGGAAGAACTCTTGCACAATTATTGCACAAATCTGGTAAACTCTGCCACAACTCTGGCACAACTCTGGCACCACTGGGCACAACTCTTGCAAAACTCTGGTACATGTCTGGCACCACTCTGGCACGACTCTGGCACAACTCGGGCACAACTCTGGCACAACTCGGGTACAACTCTGGAACAACTCTGGCAAACCTTTGGAACAACTCTGGCACAACTCTGGCATACCTCTGGCACAACTCTGGGTCAGCTCTGGCACAACTCTGGCACAACTCAGGCACAACTCTGGCACAACTCGGCACAACCCTGGCACAACTCTGGTACAACTCTGGCACAACTCTGGCACAGATCTGGAACAACTCTGGCGCAACTCTGGCACAACTCTAGCACAACTCTGGCATAACTCTGGCACAACTCGGCACAACTCTGGCACAACTCAGGCACAACTCTGGCACAACTCGGCACAACCCTGGCACAACTCTGGTACAACTCTGGCACAACTCTGGCACAGATCTGGAACAACTCTGGCGCAACTCTGGCACAACTCTAGCACAACTCTGGCATAACTCTGGCACAACTCGGCACAACTCTGGCACAACTCAGGCACAACTCTGGCACAACTCGGCACAACCCTGGCACAACTCTGGTACAACTCTGGCACAACTCTGGCACAGATCTGGAACAACTCTGGCGCAACTCTGGCACAACTCTAGCACAACTCTGGCATAACTCTGGCACAACTCGGCACAACTCTGGCACAACTCAGGCACAACTCTGGCACAACTCGGCACAACCCTGGCACAACTCTGGTACAACTCTGGCACAACTCTGGCACAGATCTGGAACAACTCTGGCGCAACTCTGGCACAACTCTAGCACAACTCTGGCATAACTCTGGCACAACTCGGCACAACTCTGGCACAACTCAGGCACAACTCTGGCACAACTCTGGCACAACTCTGGGACAACTCTGGCGTAAGTCTGGCACAACTCTGGCACAACTCTGGCACAACACTGGCACAACTCTGGCACAACTCTGGCACAACTCTGGCACAACTCTGGCACAACTCTGGCACAACTCTGGCACAACTCTGGCACAACTCTGGCATCACTCTGGCACCACTCCGACACAATTCTCACACAACCCTGGCACAACTCTGGCACAACTATGACACAACTCTGGCACAACACTGGCACATGTCTGTCACAAATCTGGCACAACTCTTGCACAACTCTGGCACAACTATGGAATAACTCTGGAATAACTTTGGCACAATTATGGTACAAATCAGGCACAAATCTGGCACAACTCTGGCACAACTCTGGCACAACTCTGGCACAACTCTG
>SZWC01002540.1:175491-191921 GCA_023375785.1 Penium margaritaceum | reverse complement strand
CACAACTCTGGCACAACTCGGGCACAACTCTGGAACAACTCTAGCAAACCTCTGGAACAACTCTGGCTCAATTCTAGCATACCTCTGGCACAACTCTGGCACAACTCTGGCACAACTCTCGCACAACTCTGGCACAACTCGGCACAACCCTGCCACAACTCTGTCACAACTCTGGCACAACTCTGGCACAGATCTGAAACAACTCTGTCGCAAGTCTGGCACATTTCTAGCACAAGTCTGGCACAACTCTTGCACAACTCGGCACAACTCTGGCAAAACTCTGGCACAACTCTGGCACAACTCTGGAACAACTCTAGCACAACTCTGACACAACTCTGGCACGATTCTGAAACAACTATGGCACAATTATGTCACAATCCTGGCACAGCACTGGCACAACTCAGGCACACCTCTGGCACAACCCTGGCACAACCATGGCACAACTCTGGCAAAACTATGGTTCAACTCTGGCACAACTCTGGCACAACTCTGGAACAGCACTGGCACAACTCTGGCACAACCCTGGCACAACCATGGCACAACTCTGGCAAAACTATGGTTCAACTCTGGCACAACTCTGGCACAACTCTGGAACAGCACTGGCACAACTGTGGCACAACTCTGGCTGAACTTTGGCACAACACTGGCACAACTCTGGCACAACTCTTCCACAACTCTGGCACAACTCTGGCACAACTCTGGCACAACTCTGACTCACTCTGGCACAACTATGGAATAAGTCTGGAAGAACTTTGGCACAATCATGGCACAAATCTGGCACAACTCTGGCAAAACCCTGGCACAACTCTGGCACAACTCTTACACAACTCTTGCACCACTCTGGCACAACTCTGGCACAACTGTGGCACAACTTGGGCACAACTCTGGCACAACTCTGGCACAACTCTGGCACAAATCTGGCAGAACTCTGGCACAACTCGGGCACAATTGAGCAACAACTCTGGCACAACTCTGGCATAACTCTGGCACAACACTGGCACAACTCTGGCACAACTCTGGCACAACTCAGGCACAACTCTGGCACAACTCTGGCACAACTCTTACACAACTCTTGCACCACTCTGGCACAACTCTGGCACAACTGTGGCACAACTCTGGCACAACTCTGGCACAACTCAGGCACATCTCTGGCACAACTCTGGCACAACTCTGGCACCACTCTGGCACAACTCTGGCACAACTCTGGCACAGCTCTGGTACAACTCTGGCACAACTCTGGCACAACTCTGGTACACCTCTGGCACAAGTCTGGCACAACTCTGGCACAACTCTAGCACAACTCAGGCACAACTCTGGCACAACTCTGGCACAACTCTTACACAACTCTTGCACCACTCTGGCACAACTCTGGCACAACTGTGGCACAACTCTGGCACAACTCTGGCACAACTCAGGCACATCTCTGGCACAACTCTGGCACAACTCTGGCACCACTCTGGCACAACTCTGGCACAACTCTGGCACAGCTCTGGTACAACTCTGGCACAACTCTGGCACAACTCTGGTACACCTCTGGCACAAGTCTGGCACAACTCTGGCACAACTCTAGCACAACTCAGGCACAACTCTGGCACAACTCTGGCACAACTCTTACACAACTCTTGCACCACTCTGGCACAACTCTGGCACAACTGTGGCACAACTCTGGCACAACTCTGGCACAACTCAGGCACATCTCTGGCACAACTCTGGCACAACTCTGGCACCACTCTGGCACAACTCTGGCACAACTCTGGCACAGCTCTGGTACAACTCTGGCACAACTCTGGCACAACTCTGGCATACCCCTGGCACAACTCTGGCACAACTCTGGCACAACTTTGGCACAACTCTGGCACAACTCTGGCATCACTCTGGCACCACTCTGACACAACTCTCGGACAACTCTGGCACAACTCTGGCACAACTAGTGCACAACTCTGGCACAACTCTGGCACAACTCTGGCACAACTCAGGCACATCTCTGGCACAACTGTGGCACAACTACGGCATAACTCTGAAACAACTTTGGCACAATTATGGCAAAAATCTGGCACATCTCTGGCACAACTCTGGCACAACTATGGCACAACTCTTACACAACTCTTGCACCACTCTGTCACAACTCTGGCACAACTCTGGCACAACTCAGGCACATCTCTGGCACAACTCTGGCACAACTCTGGCACAAATCTGGCACAACTCTGGCACAACTCGGGCATAATTGTGCAACAATTCTGGCACAACTTCCGCACAACTCTGGCACAACACAGGCACAACTCTGGCACAACTCTGGTACAACTCTGGCATAACTCTGGCACAACTCTGGCACAATTCTGGCACAACTCTGGCACAAATCTGGAATAAATTTGGCATAACTCTGGCACAACTCTGGCACAACACTCGCACATGTCTGGCACAAATCTGGCACAACTCTGGCACAAGTCTGGCACAACTCTGGCACAACTGTGGCACAACTCTGGCACAACTCTGACACAACTCTGGCATACCTCTGGCACAACTATGGCACAACTCTGGAACAACTCTTGCACAATTATGGCACAAATCTGGCACAACTCTGGCACAACTCTGGCACAACTCTGGCACAACTCTGGCACATCTCTTACAAAACTCTGGCACCACCTGGCACAACTCTTGCAGAACTATGGCACATGTCTGGCACAACTCTGGCACAACTCTGGCACACCTCTGGCACAACTCTCGCACAACTCTGGCACAACTCTGGCACAACTCGGGCACAACTCCGGCACAACTCTGGCACAACTCTGGTACAACTCAGGAACAACTCTAGCAAAACTCTGGCACAACTCTAGCTCGATTCTGGAACAACTCAAGCACAACTCTGGCACAATCCTGGCACACCGCTGGCACAACTCTGGCACACCTCTGGCACAACTCTCGCACAACTCTGGCACAACTCTGGCACAACTCGGGCACAACTCCGGCACAACTCTGGCACAACTCTGGTACAACTCAGGAACAACTCTAGCAAAACTCTGGCACAACTCTAGCTCGATTCTGGAACAACTCAAGCACAACTCTGGCACAATCCTGGCACACCGCTGGCACAACTCTGGCACACCTCTGGCACAACTCTCGCACAACTCTGGCACAACTCTGGCACAACTCGGGCACAACTCCGGCACAACTCTGGCACAACTCTGGTACAACTCAGGAACAACTCTAGCAAAACTCTGGCACAACTCTAGCTCGATTCTGGAACAACTCAAGCACAACTCTGGCACAATCCTGGCACACCGCTGGCACAACTCTGGCACACCTCTGGCACAACTCTCGCACAACTCTGGCACAACTCTGGCACAACTCGGGCACAACTCCGGCACAACTCTGGCACAACTCTGGTACAACTCAGGAACAACTCTAGCAAAACTCTGGCACAACTCTAGCTCGATTCTGGAACAACTCAAGCACAACTCTGGCACAATCCTGGCACACCGCTGGCACAACTCTGGCACACCTCTGGCACAACTCTCGCACAACTCTGGCACAACTCTGGCACAACTCGGGCACAACTCTGGCACAACTCTAGCACAACTCTGGCACAACTCTGGCACAAGTCTGGCACAAGTCTGGCACAACTCTGGCACAACTCTGGCACACCTCTGGCACAACTCTCGCACAACTCTGGCACAACTCTGGCACAACTCTGGCACAAATATGGCTCAACTCTGGCTCTGCTGTGGCACAACTCTGGCACAAATCTGGCACAACTCTGGAACAACTCTAGCAATACTGTGGACAAACTCTGGCATAACTCTGGCATACCTCTGGCACAACTATGGAACAACTCTGGCACAACTCTGGCACCACTCTGGCACAACCCTGGCACAACTCTGGCTCAACTCTGGCACGACTCTGGAACAACTCTGGCACAATTCTGGCACACCTCTGGCACAACATTGGCACAACTCTGGCACAAATCTGGCACAACTCCTGCACAACTCTGGCACAACTCTGGTACAACTCTGGCAGAACTCTGGCAGAACTCTCGCACAACTCTGGCACAACTCTGGATTAGCTCTGGCACAGCTCTGGCACAAGTGTGGCACATCTCTGGCACAACTCTGGAACAACTCTGGCTAAACTCTGGAACAACTATGGCACAAGGCTGGCATACCTCTTGCACAACTCTGGCACAACTATGGCACAACTCTGGTACAACTCTGGGACAACTCTGGCACAACTCTAGCACGACTG
This sequence comes from Penium margaritaceum, assembly GCA_023375785.1. Classification (NCBI taxonomy): domain Eukaryota; kingdom Viridiplantae; phylum Streptophyta; class Zygnematophyceae; order Desmidiales; family Peniaceae; genus Penium; species Penium margaritaceum. The sequence continues at coordinate 187,682 of SZWC01002540.1, read as the reverse complement.
TGGCACAACTCTGGCACAACTCTGGCACAACTCTGGCACAAATCTGCCACAATTCAGGCGCGACTCTGGCACAACTCTGGCACAACTCTGGTACAACTCTGGCACAACTCTGGCACACCTCCGGCACAACTCTGGCACAACTCTGGCACAATTCTGGCACAACTCTGGCACAACTCTGGCATAACTCTAGCACAACACTGGCACAAATCTTGCACACCTCTGGTACAACTCTGGCGTAACTCTGGCACAACTCTGGTACAACTCTGGCACAACTCTGGCACACCTCCGGCACAACTCTGGCACAACTCTGGCACAATTCTGGCACAACTCTGGCACAACTCTGGCATAACTCTAGCACAACACTGGCACAAATCTTGCACACCTCTGGTACAACTCTGGCGTAACTCTGGCACAACTCTGGTACAACTCTGGCACAACTCTGGCACACCTCCGGCACAACTCTGGCACAACTCTGGCACAATTCTGGCACAACTCTGGCACAACTCTGGCATAACTCTAGCACAACACTGGCACAAATCTTGCACACCTCTGGTACAACTCTGGCGTAACTCTGGCACAACTCTGGTACAACTCTGGCACAACTCTGGCACACCTCCGGCACAACTCTGGCACAACTCTGGCACAATTCTGGCACAACTCTGGCACAACTCTGGCATAACTCTAGCACAACACTGGCACAAATCTTGCACACCTCTGGTACAACTCTGGCGTAACTCTGGCACAACTCTGGTACAACTCTGGCACAACTCTGGCACACCTCCGGCACAACTCTGGCACAACTCTGGCACAATTCTGGCACAACTCTGGCACAACTCTGGCATAACTCTAGCACAACACTGGCACAAATCTTGCACACCTCTGGTACAACTCTGGCGTAACTCTGGCACAACTCTGGTACAACTCTGGCACAACTCTGGCACACCTCCGGCACAACTCTGGCACAACTCTGGCACAATTCTGGCACAACTCTGGCACAACTCTGGCATAACTCTAGCACAACACTGGCACAAATCTTGCACACCTCTGGTACAACTCTGGCGTAACTCTGGCACAACTCTGGTACAACTCTGGCACAACTCTGGCACACCTCCGGCACAACTCTGGCACAACTCTGGCACAATTCTGGCACAACTCTGGCACAACTCTGGCATAACTCTAGCACAACACTGGCACAAATCTTGCACACCTCTGGTACAACTCTGGCGTAACTCTGGCACAACTCTGGTACAACTCTGGCACAACTCTGGCACACCTCCGGCACAACTCTGGCACAACTCTGGCACAATTCTGGCACAACTCTGGCACAACTCTGGCATAACTCTAGCACAACACTGGCACAAATCTTGCACACCTCTGGTACAACTCTGGCGTAACTCTGGCACAACTCTGGTACAACTCTGGCACAACTCTGGCACACCTCCGGCACAACTCTGGCACAACTCTGGCACAATTCTGGCACAACTCTGGCACAACTCTGGCATAACTCTAGCACAACACTGGCACAAATCTTGCACACCTCTGGTACAACTCTGGCGTAACTCTGGCACAACTCTGGTACAACTCTGGCACAACTCTGGCACACCTCCGGCACAACTCTGGCACAACTCTGGCACAATTCTGGCACAACTCTGGCACAACTCTGGCATAACTCTAGCACAACACTGGCACAAATCTTGCACACCTCTGGTACAACTCTGGCGTAACTCTGGCACAACTCTGGTACAACTCTGGGACAACTCTGGCACAACTCTGGCACAACTCTGGCACAACTCTGGCAGAACTCTCGCACAACTCTGCACAGTTCTGGTACAGCTATAGCACAAGTCTGGCACATCTCTGGCACAACTCTGGAACAACTTTGGCTAAACTCTGGAACAACTCTGGCACAAGGCTGGCATACCTCTCGCACAACTCTGGCTCAACTATGGCACAACTCTGGTACAACTCTGGGACAACTCTGGCACAACTCTAGCACGACTGTGGCACAACTCTGGTACAACTATGGCACAACTCTGGCACAAATCTGCCACCATTCAGGCGCGACTCTGGCACAACTCTGGCACAACTCTTGCACAACTCTGGTACAACACAGACACAAGTCTGGCACAAATCTGGCACAACTGTGGCAGAAGTCTGGCACCACTCTGGCACACCTCTGGCACAACTTTGGCACAACTCTGGAATAACTCTGGAACAACTCTGGTATACCTCTGGCACAACTCTGGCACATCTATGGACCAACTCTGGCACAACTCTAGCACAACTCTGGCACAACTCTTGCACAACTCTGGCAAACCTCTGGCACAACTCTGGCACGACTCTGGCACAACTCTGGCATAACTCTGGCACAACTCTGGCACAATTCTGGCACGACTCTGGCACAACTCTGGCACAATTCTGGCACGACTCTGGCACAACTCTGGCACAATTCTGGCACGACTCTGGCACAACTCTGGCACAATTCTGGCACGACTCTGGCACAACTCTGGCACAATTCTGGCACGACTCTGGCACAACTCTGGCACAATTCTGGCACGACTCTGGCACAACTCTGGCACAATTCTGGCACGACTCTGGCACAACTCTGGCACAATTCTGGCACGACTCTGGCACAACTCTGGCACAATTCTGGCACGACTCTGGCACAACTCTGGCACAATTCTGGCACGACTCTGGCACAACTCTGGCACAATTCTGGCACGACTCTGGCACAACTCTGGCACAATTCTGGCACGACTCTGGCACAACTCTGGCACAATTCTGGCACGACTCTGGCACAACTCTGGCACAATTCTGGCACGACTCTGGCACAACTCTGGCACAATTCTGGCACGACTCTGGCACAACTCTGGCACAATTCTGGCACGACTCTGGCACAACTCTGGCACAATTCTGGCACGACTCTGGCACAACTCTGGCACAATTCTGGCACGACTCTGGCACAACTCTGGCACAATTCTGGCACGACTCTGGCACAACTCTGGCACAATTCTGGCACGACTCTGGCACAACTCTGGCACAATTCTGGCACGACTCTGGCACAACTCTGGCACAATTCTGGCACGACTCTGGCACAACTCTGGCACAATTCTGGCACGACTCTGGCACAACTCTGGCACAATTCTGGCACGACTCTGGCACAACTCTGGCACAATTCTGGCACGACTCTGGCACAACTCTGGCACAATTCTGGCACGACTCTGGCACAACTCTGGCACAATTCTGGCACGACTCTGGCACAACTCTGGCACAATTCTGGCACGACTCTGGCACAACTCTGGCACAATTCTGGCACGACTCTGGCACAACTCTGGCACAATTCTGGCACGACTCTGGCACAACTCTGGCACAATTCTGGCACGACTCTGGCACAACTCTGGCACAATTCTGGCACGACTCTGGCACAACTCTGGCACAATTCTGGCACGACTCTGGCACAACTCTGGCACAATTCTGGCACGACTCTGGCACAACTCTGGCACAATTCTGGCACGACTCTGGCACAACTCTGGCACAATTCTGGCACGACTCTGGCACAACTCTGGCACAATTCTGGCACGACTCTGGCACAACTCTGGCACAATTCTGGCACGACTCTGGCACAACTCTGGCACAATTCTGGCACGACTCTGGCACAACTCTGGCACAATTCTGGCACGACTCTGGCACAACTCTGGCACAATTCTGGCACGACTCTGGCACAACTCTGGCACAATTCTGGCACGACTCTGGCACAACTCTGGCACAATTCTGGCACGACTCTGGCACAACTCTGGCACAATTCTGGCACGACTCTGGCACAACTCTGGCACAATTCTGGCACGACTCTGGCACAACTCTGGCACAATTCTGGCACGACTCTGGCACAACTCTGGCACAATTCTGGCACGACTCTGGCACAACTCTGGCACAATTCTGGCACGACTCTGGCACAACTCTGGCACAACTCTGGCATACCCCTGGCACATCTCTGGCACAACTCTAGCACAACTCTGGCACCACTCTGGCACAACTATGGCACAACTCTGGCACAACTCCGGAACAACTCTAGCACAACTTTGGCACAACTCTGGCACAATTCTGGCACAACACTCGCACGAGTCTGGCACAAGTCTGGCACAACTTTGCCAAAACTCTGGCACAACTCTGGCACAACTCTGGCACAACTCCGGCACAACTCTGGCATAGCTCTGGCACAGCTCTGGCACAGCTCTGGCTCAACGTTGGCACGAATATCGCACAATTCTGGAACAACTCTGGCAAAACTCTGGAACAACTCTAGCACAACTCTGGCATATGCCTGGCACATCTTTGGCACAACTCTAGCACAACTCTGGCACCACTCTGGCACAACTCTGGCAAAACTCTGGCACGACTCTGGCACAGCTGTGGCACAACTCTGGCACATCTCTGGCATCACTATGGCACCACTCCGACACAACTCTCGCACAACTCTGGCACAACTCTGGCACAACTATGGCACAACTCTGGCACAACATTGGCACAAGTCTGTAACAAATCTGGCACAACTTTGGCACAACTCTGTCACAACTCTGGCACAACTCTTGCACACCTCTGGCACAACTTTGGCACAACTCTGGCACAACTCTGGCACAAATATGGCTCAACTCTGGCACAGCTCTGGCACAACTCTGGCACATCTCTGGCACAACTCTGGCACAACTCTCGCACAACTCTGGCACCACTCTCGCACAACTCTGGCACAACTCTGGCACAACTATGGCTCAACTCTGGCACAGCTCTGGCACAACTCTGGCACATCTCTGGCACAACTCTGGCACAACTCTCGCACAACTCTGGCACCACTCTCGCACAACTCTGGCACAACTCTGGCACAACTATGGCTCAACTCTGGCACAGCTCTGGCACAACTCTGGCACATCTCTGGCACAACTCTGGCACAACTCTCGCACAACTCTGGCACCACTCTCGCACAACTCTGGCACAACTCTGGCACAACTATGGCTCAACTCTGGCACAGCTCTGGCACAACTCTGGCACATCTCTGGCACAACTCTGGCACAACTCTCGCACAACTCTGGCACCACTCTCGCACAACTCTGGCACAACTCTGGCACAACTATGGCTCAACTCTGGCACAGCTCTGGCACAACTCTGGCACATCTCTGGCACAACTCTGGCACAACTCTCGCACAACTCTGGCACCACTCTCGCACAACTCTGGCACAACTCTGGCACAACTATGGCTCAACTCTGGCACAGCTCTGGCACAACTCTGGCACATCTCTGGCACAACTCTGGCACAACTCTCGCACAACTCTGGCACCACTCTCGCACAACTCTGGCACAACTCTGGCACAACTATGGCTCAACTCTGGCACAGCTCTGGCACAACTCTGGCACATCTCTGGCACAACTCTGGCACAACTCTCGCACAACTCTGGCACCACTCTCGCACAACTCTGGCACAACTCTGGCACAACTATGGCTCAACTCTGGCACAGCTCTGGCACAACTCTGGCACATCTCTGGCACAACTCTGGCACAACTCTCGCACAACTCTGGCACCACTCTCGCACAACTCTGGCACAACTCTGGCACAACTATGGCTCAACTCTGGCACAGCTCTGGCACAACTCTGGCACATCTCTGGCACAACTCTGGCACAACTCTCGCACAACTCTGGCACCACTCTCGCACAACTCTGGCACAACTCTGGCACAACTATGGCTCAACTCTGGCACAACTCTGGCACAACTCTGGCATGAATCTGCAACATCTCTGGCTCAATCCTGGCACAACTCTGGCACAACTCTGGCACAACTGTGGCACAACTCTGGCACAACTCTGGCATACCTCTGGCACAACTCTGGAACAACTCTGGCACAACTCTTGCAAAACTCTGGCACAACTATGGCACAATATTAGCACAACAATGGCACAACTCTGGCACAACTCTGGCACAACTCTGGGAAAACTCTGGCACAACTCTCGCACAACTCTGGCACAACTCTAGCATAACTTTGGCACAACTATGGCACAATTCTGGAACAACTTTTGCACAATTATGGCGCAAATCTGGCAAAACTCTGGTACAACTCTGGCACAACTCTGGCACAAGCCTTGCAAAACTCTGGCACCACTAGGCACAACTCTTGCAAAACTCTGGCACATTTCTGGCACAACTTTGGCACGACTCTGGCACAACTCTGGCACAACTCTAGCATAACTCTGGCACAACTCGGGCACAACTCTGGCACAACTCGAGCACAACTCTGGAACAACTCTGGAAAACCTCTGGAACCACTCTGGCACAATTCTGGCATACCTCTGGCACAACTCTTGCACAACCCTGGCACAACTCTGGCACAACTCGGCACAACCCTGGCACAACTCTGGCACAACTCTGGCACAACTCTTGCACAACCCTGGCACAACTCTGGCACAACTCGGCACAACCCTGGCACAACTCTGGCACAACTCTGGCACAACTCTGGCACAAATATGGCACAACTCTGGCGCAATTCTGGCACAACTCTAGCATAACGATGGCACATCTCTGGCACAACTCGGCACAACTCGAACACACTTTCTGGAACAACTATGGCACAACTCTGGCTCAATTCTGGCAAAACTATGGCACAACTCTGGCACAGCACTGGAACAACTCTGGCACCACTCTCGTATAATTCTGGCATAATTCTGGCACAACTCTCGCACAACTATGGCACAAGTCTGGCACAACTCTGGCACGATTCTGGAACGACTGTGGCACAAGTCTGGCACAACTCCGGCACAACTCTGGCACAAATTTGGCACAACTCGGGCGCAACTCTGGCACAACTCTGGTACAACTCTGGCAAAACTCTGGCACAACACTGGCACAAGTCTAGCACAAATCTGGCACAATTGTGGTACAAGTCTTTCACAACTCTGGCACACCTCTGGCACAACTCTGGCAGAACTCTTGAACAACTCTGGCACAACTCTGGCATACCTCTGGCACAACTCTTGCACAACTCTGGACCAACTTTGGCACAACTTTGGCACAACTCTGGCACAACTCTGGCACAACTCTGGCACAACTCTGGCACAACACTGGCACAACTCTGGCACAACGCTGGCACAACTCTGGTACAACTCTGGCAAAACTCTGGCACAACACTGGCACAAGTCTAGCACAAATCTGGCACAATTCTGGTACAATTCTGGCACAACTCTGGCACAACTCGGCACAGCTCTGGCGCAACTCTGGCACAACTCTGGCACAAATATAGCACAACTCTGGCACAACTCTGGCAAAATTCTGGAACAACTCTGGCACAACTTTGGCACAACTATGGCACAACCCTGGCACAACGCACGCACAACTCTGGCACAACTTTGGCACAACTCTGGCACAACTCTCGGACAACTCTTGCACAACGCTGGCACAACTCTGGTACAACTCTGGCACAACACTGACATAACTGTGCCACAACTTTGGAACAACTCTGGCACAGTTGTGCCACAGTTGTGGCTCAACTCTAGCACAAATATGGGACAACTCTGGAACAACTGTGGCAAAACTCTGGAACCACTCTGGCACCACTCTGACACAACTCTCGCACAACTCTGGCACTACTCTGGCACAACTATGGCACAAGTCGGGCACAACACTGGCACAAGTCTGTCACAAATCTGGCACAACTCTGGGACAACTCTGTCAGAACTCTGGCACAACTCCTTCACACCTCTAGCACAACTCTGGTAAAACTCTGGCACAACTATAGCATAACTCTGGCACAACTCTGGCTCAACTCTGGGACTGCTCTGGCACAGCTCTGGCACATCTCTGGCACAAATCTGGCACAAATATGGTACAACTCTGGAACAACTATGGCAAAACTGTGGAACAACTCTGGCACAACTCTGGCATACCTCTGGCACAACTCTGGCACAACTCTGGCACAACTCTGGCACAACTCTGGCACAACTCTGGCACAACTCTGGCACAACTCTGGCACAACTCTGGCACAACTCTGGCACCACTCTGGCACAACTCTGGTACAACTCTGGCACAACTCTAGCATGACTCTAGCATACCTCTGGCACAACACTGGCACAACTCTGGAACAACTATGGCACAACTCTGGCACAACTCTGGCACAACTCTGGAACAACTCTGGCACGATTGTGGCACGACTCTAGCACAACTCTGGCACAACTGTGCCACAACTCTTGCACAAATCTGGCACAACGCGGGCACAACTCTGGCACAACTCTGGCACAAGTCTTGCACAACTCTGGCACAACACTGGCCCACGTCTGGCACAAATCTGGCACAACTCTGGCACAAGTTTGGCACAACTATGGCACACCTCTGGCACAACTCTGGCACAACTCTGGCACAACTTTGGCCCAACTCAGGCACAACTCTGGTACAACTCTGGTACAACTCACGCACAACACTCGCGCAACTATGGCACAACTCTGGTACAACTTTGGGACAACTCTGGCACCACTCTGGGACAACTCTGGCACAACTCTGGCACAACTCTGGCACAACACTGGCACAACTCTGGCACAACTCTGGCACAACTGTGGCACAACTCTTGCACAACAATGGCACAAGTCTGTCACAAATATGGCACAACTCTGGCACAACTCTGTCACAACTCTGGCACAACTCCGGCACAACTCTAGCACAACTCTGGCACAACTCTGGAAAAACTCTGGCACAACTCTGGCACTGCTCTGGCACTGCTCTGGCACAGCTCTTGCACAACTGTGGCACAAATATGGCACAACTCTGGAACAACTTTGGCATCACTCTGGAACATCTATGGCACAACTCTTGCATATGTCTTGCACAACTCTGGCACAACTCTAGGACAACTCTGGCACCACTCTAGCACAACTCTGGCACAATTCTGGCACAACTCTGTGGGAAATAAAGAAGAGAAACCAGCGAGAAGACCGGAGAACATCTGTGCACAAACAAGAAAGGGACCGCACACATCTCAACGGACACAGACGAATAGGAACCGTGCACCGACATTGCCTCAATCCTGAAGTCCCGGAGCAATACAACAAAACGCGCTACGTTGAGAACCTCGCAACAGGTCGCCTAATTGACACGAACTAGCGCTCCCACCTTGCAGGGGTCCTAGCAAAACACAGAACACTACTTTAGGTAGGATGGACTAGTACACCTTCTTGCTTATGTCATTTCTAGCACTAAATCAGTTACTCTCTCATCTTCGCTATAGCCTTCATCCCTTCCGTTCCTCAGCAATCTGCCTATGTTGCATCGCTCAGATCAGTACCTTGTGACTAACAATTTAGCTCCACACTTGTCCTACATCAGTGAGAAGTACATCCTTGAGTCGCTCCTTCCTGGTTCACATAATTCTGACATGGTATCAGAGCGTTAGGTTCCCAATCCTGGTAAGCCGCCATCATGCATCCAGTGATCATCTTTGCAGTCGCAACCGTATTGGTTCACCTCCTTCCATCACGTGCCGCGTAAGACGATAATGATGCAGACTCTGGCGTCACTGCTAAGCCCTCATTATTTGACGTCGCCCAAGTTTCCATTCAAGATGGAGAACCACCACTGCTAACACTCCTTGTAACATCAGACTCCCTCTACATTTAGCAAGTCCTCGACTCCGGGTGTGCTATTCATACTCTCAAAGACGCCGACATCACCACGCCACTGGCAACACTAGTGACCATCACTGGGACAACTAAAGGAATGGCATCCCTATGTCGCTACTCCGCTACTCTCACATCTCCAGCTGCACCAAGCGGTCAGATTCGGAGGTATCACACCCCAGACGTTCGACACAATCTTTTCTCAGTTCATCAGCTCCAAAAGGAAGGAGTAAACATCTTTTTCCCTGCCCACGGGTCAGAAGCCCGACTGACAACAGCTGAAAACAAACCATTGGCAACCTTCAGTGTGCGCAACAACCTCTACCAGTTGTACATTCCCCGAACAACAGACATCTTTGCCGTTGAGGCCGATGTGCAACCATCCACTCGTGACTGCCGGAGCCTCTCTCATCCTCTACTCTTGTATCATCACCGCCTGGGTCATCCTAGCTTCAATTCCCTTCTCCGTCTCCAAGCCAAAAACATGGTGAAAGGTCTACCGCCCCTCTCACCACTAACACGTCATGCAGGACCACCCTACACTGCTTGCACCCTTGGAAAATTAAAGCCATATCCTCATCCTCCTCGAACCTCACGAGTAGCAAAACCTCTGGATATCCTCTACATGGATCTGGTGGGACCAATTCGCCCCACCTCTCTTCAGGGGTATGAGTACTTCCTCACCACAGTGGACGTTCACTCTCGCTTTGGGGCAACGATCCCTCTCAAGTCCAAAGTTGATGCCAAGCATGCCTTTATCAAGTGGTCCTAGTATCAAATGAACCGCCTCCGTCGGTCAATTGGTAAAATCTGGACAGACAGAGGTGGTCAATTCCTGTCTCATGAACTTTGTGAATTTCTGGCAGAACGTGGCATTGGACATGACATGAGTATTCCAGAAGTGCCAGAACACAACGGAGTGGCAGAAAGACGGAATGGGGTCCTGATTGCCCTCGCTCGCACCTTACTTGTGCATGCTGGGGCACCTGAGACCTTCTGGACCTATGCACTGCGCTATGCCACCAGAGTTAACAACTATTACCCAGCCAAGCATCTTTCGAATATCACTCCAGCAGAGCTCTGGTTAAGATACAAGCCAGACGTCTCCAAACTCCGAGTATGGGGTTTGACAACCTATGTCCTGATCAACAAGGCTGACAGAGCCCATGCTCATCACTCCAAGGTTGACCCGCGAGCCTCACGTCGCATGTTTGTTGGATCTGCCCTCAACTCCTCTGGCTACTTGTTCTACGAACCGGAAAAGGGAAACCTACAGCATAGATGTTCACTTTGACGAGATCACTCCCTTCTTCCGACAATCAGCTCCCATTTCTGCCACTCCTCTTACTTGGAGGATACTTTTCCCTGAACAACCTACAGTACCCGTGACTCCAACCGTCCATCCTCCAACAGCCGCTCCCTCTTCACCTACCACTCCTCCAATAGCATTCTCCGCGCCAACATTCTCTCCCACAAATACTCCCGTCGGATCACAGTAAATCTCACTTTTGCCCCTCAGTCCTGACCCCGACTACAAAACCATCTCTGAGCATCTCCCAACACTCGGGCATCCAGCTCGCCCAATAGAAGCACCAACAACAATAGCAGCAGAGCCTGTGCTATGGTGATCCACCAGAAACCGAACAACAGCTTCTCTTGTCACAACCACCGACATGGATGGAGATCTGAACATCTAGGAAGATTGCCATGTTGAGCTCCTTGGCACAACTCTGGCACAACTCTGGCACAAGTCTGTCACAAATGTGGCACAATTCTGGCACAACTCTGTCACAACTCTGGCACAACTCTGGCACAACTCTGGCAAAACTCTGGCACAACTCTGGTAGAACTCTCGCACAATTCTGGCACAACTCTGGCACAACTCTGGCACAGCTCTGGCACAACTCTGGCACAACTCTGGCAAAACTCTGGCACAACTCTGGTAGAACTCTCGCACAATTCTGGCACAACTCTGGCACAACTCTGGCACAGCTCTGGCACAGCTCTGGCACAACTCTGGCACAACTCTGGCACAAGTCTGGCACAACTTTGGCACAGCTCTGGCACAAGTCTGGCACAAATCTGGCACAACTCTGGAACAACTCTGGCTAAACTTTGGAACAACTCTGGCACAACACTGGCATACCTCTGGCACAACTCTGGCACATCTCTGGCACAACTCTTGCACCACTCTGGCACAACTCTGGCACATCTCTGGCACAACTCTGGCATGACTCTGGCACAACTCTGGCACAACTGTGGCACAACTCTGGCATAACTCTGGCACAACTCTGGCACCGCTTGGGCACATCTCTGGCATAACTGTGGCACAAATCCAACACAAATCTGGCACAACTCTGGCACAACTCGGGCACAATTGTGGAACTACTCTGGCACAACTCTGGCACAACTCTTGCGAAACACTGGCACAACCCTGGCACAACTCTGGTACAACTCTAGTACAACTCTCGCACAACTCTGGCACAACTCTGGCACAACTCTGGTACAACTCTGGCACAACTCTGGCACAACTCTGGCACAACTCTTGC
>SZWC01002540.1:118691-166567 GCA_023375785.1 Penium margaritaceum | reverse complement strand
AATGCCGGGTCACAGAAACCAAAGCCGGGTCACAGAAACCAAAGCCGGGTCACAGAAACCAAAGCCGGGTCACAGAAACCAAAGCCGGGTCACGGAAACCAAAGCCGGGTCAGAGAAACCAAAGCTGGGTCACAAAAACCAAAGCCGGGTCACAATAACCAAAGCCGGGTCACAGAAACCAAAGACAGGTCACAGAAACCAAAGCCGGGTCACAAAAACCAAGCCATGTCACAGAAACCAAAGCCGAGTCACAGAAGCCAAAGCCTAGTCACAGAAACCAGAGCCGGGTCACAGAAACCAAAGCCAGGTCACAGACACCAAAGCGCAGATTTTCTACACCAAGTTTCTGCATGATGTTTGTGCACAAAGTTTATACAAAAAGTTTATGCACAAAGTTATGCACAAAGATTATGCACAAAGTTTATGCACAGAGTTTATGCACAATGTTTATGCACAAAGTTTATGCACAAAGTTTATGCACAAAGTTCATGCACAAATGTTATGCACAAAGAGTATGCACAACGTTTATGCGCTAAGTTTATGCACAAAAGTTTTTTCATAAAGTTTATGCACAATGTTTATGCACAATGTTATTCACAATGTTTATGCACAAAGTTTATGCACAAACTTTATGCACAAAGTCTACGCACAACGTTTACGCACAAAGTTTATGCCCAAACTTTGCGCACAAAGTTTATGCACAAAGTTCATGTAGAAAGTTTATGCACAAAGTTTATGGACAACGTTTATGCACAAAAGTTGTGCACAACTTTTGTGCTAAACGTTTATGCACAAAGTTTATGCACAATTTATTATACAAAATGTTTATGCACCAAGTTTATGAACAATGTTTCTGCACAAATGTAGGTACATGTAAGTGGGTGTAAGTGCGTGTAAATGCGTGTAAGTTTGTGTCAGTGCGTGTAGGTGTGTGTAAGTGCTTGTAAGTTTGTGTAAGTGCTTGTAAGTGCGTGTGAGTTTGTATAAGTGCGTGTAAGTGCGTGTAAGTGCGTGTAGGTACGTGTAAGTTTGTGTAAGTACATGTAAGCTCATGTAAGTACATGTAAGTGCGTATAAGTACATGTAAGTATGTATACGTACGTGTAAGTATGTGTAATTTCATGTAAGTGCGTGTAAGTACCCGTGAGTTTGTGTCAGTGCGTGTAAGTACATGTAACTGTGTGTCAGTGTGTGTATGTACGTGTAAGTGCATGTAAGTGCATGTAAGTTTGTGTAAGTGCGTGTAAGTGCCTGTACGTTTATGTAAGTCTGTGTAAGTGTGAGTAAGTGTGTGTAAGTATGTGTAAGTTTGTGTCAGTGTGTGTAAGTATGTGTAAGTGTATGTAAGTGTGTGTAAGTGCATATAAGTGTGTGTAAGTGGGTGTAAGTTTGCGCAAGTGCATTTAAGTGCATGTAAGTACGTGTAAGTACGTGTAGGTGTGTGTAAGTGTGTGTAAGTGTGTGTACGTTTGTGTAAGTGCGTGTAAGTATGTGTGAGTGCGAGTAAGTGCATTTTAGTGTGTGTAAGTACGTGTAAGTACGTGCTAGTACGTGTAATTGCGTGAAAGTTAGTGTAAGTGCGTGTAAGTACGTGTAAGTACGTGTAAGTGCGTGTACGTATGTGTAAGTACGTGAAAGTGCGTGTAAGTGCGTGTAAGTTTGTGTAAGTGCGTGTGAGTACGTGTAAGTGCATGTAAGTGTTAGTAAGTGCGTGTAAGTGTGTGTAAGTGGGTGCAAATGCGTAAAAGTCCGTATAAGTGCGTGTAAGTGTGTGTATGTGTGTGTGTGTATAAGTGCATGTAAATGCGTGTAAGTCAGTGAAGGTGTGTGTAAGTGCAGGTAAGTACGTGTCAGTATGTGTTAGTGCGTGTAAGTTCGTGTAAGTGGGTATAAGTGCGCGTAAGTGCATATAAGTGCGTGTAAGTACATGTAAGTATGGGTAAGTGCGTATAAGTGCGTGTAAGTGCGTGTAAGTGTATGCAAGTGCATGCAAGTGCATGTAAGTGCGTGTAAGTGTGTGTAAGTGTGTGTAAGTGCGTGTAAGTTTGTGTAAGTGGGTATAAGTATGTGTAAGTGCATGTTAGTGCGTGTAAGTGCGTGTAAGAGCGTGTAAGTGCGTGTAAGCGCGTGCAAGTATGTATAAGTACGTGCAAGTGCGTGTAAGTACATGCAAGTGCGTGTAAGTACGGATAAGTGCGTGTAAGTGTGTGTAAGTGCGTGTAAGTGTGTGGAAGTGCGTGTAAGTGTGTGTAAGTGCGTGTAAGTGTGTGTAAGTGCATGTAAGTACATGTAAGTGCCTGCCAGTGCGTGCCAATGCGTGCCAGTGCATGTAAGTTTGTGTAAGTGCGTATAAGTGTGTGTAAGTGTGTATAAGTACGTGTAAGGGCGTGTAAGTCTGTGTAAGTGTGTGTAAGTGCGTGTAAGTAAGTGTAAGTGCGTGTAAGTGCATGTAAGTGCATATAAGTACGTGTAAGTGTGTGTAAGTGTATGTAAGTGCGTGTAAGTCCATGTGACTTTGTATCAGTTTGTGTAAGTGCGTGTAAGTGTATGTAAGTGTGAGCAAGTGCGTGTAAGTGCGTGCAAGTGTGTACAAGTACGTGTAAGTACTTTTAAGTATGTGGAAGTGCGTGTATGTGCATGGAAGTGCGTATAGGTTTGTGTAAGTGTATGTAAGTGCGTGTACGTTCGTGGAAGTGAGTGTACGTGCGTGTAAGTGTGTGAGAGTACGTGTACGTGTGTGTATGGGCATGTAAGTGCGTGTAAGTTCGTGTAAGTTTGTGTAAGTGCGTTTAAGTGCGTGGAAGTACGTGTAAGTTTGTTTCAGTGTGTGTAAGTACATGTAAGTGTGTATAAGTGCGTGTAAGTGCGTGTAAGTATGTGTAAGTTTGTGTATGTGTGTGTAAGTACGTGTAGGTGTGTGTAAGTGTGTGTAGGTGTGAGTAAGTGCGTGTAAGTGCATATAAGTTTCTATAAGTGCGTGTAAGTACGTGGAAGTGTGTATAAGTGCGTGTAAGTATGTGTCAGTGCATGGAAGTGCGTGTAAATGTGTGTAAGTACGTGTAAGTACGTCCAAGTATGTATAAGTATGTGTAAGTGCCTGTAAGTGCGTGCAAGTGCGTGTAAGTGCGTGTGAGTGCGTGTAAGTGCGTATAAGTGCCTGTAAGTGCATGTAAATTTGTGTGAGTGCGTGTACGTATGTCTAAGTTCGTGTAACTACGTGTAAGTGCGTTTAAGTACGTGTAAGTGCGTATAAGTGCGTGTAAGTTTGTGTCAGTGCGTGTAAGTTCGTGTAAGTGTGTGTAAGTGCGTGTAAGTGCGTGTAAGTTTGTGTAAGTACGTGTAAGTGCGTGTAAATATGTGTACGTACGTGTAAGTGTGTGTACATGCGTGTAGGTGTGTGTAAGATCGTGTAAGTGCGTGTGAGTTTGTGCGAGTGCGTGTAAGTACGTATAAGTGCATGTAGGTGCATATAAGTGTGTGTAAATGTAGGTAAGTGTGTGCAAGTACGTATAAGTGTGTGTACGTGCGTGTAAGTACGTTTCAGTGTGTATAAGTGCGTAAAAATGCAGGTAAGTATGTGTAAGTACGTGTAAGTGTGTGCAAGTTCCTGTTAGTGCCTGTAAGTACGTGTGAGTTTGTGTCAGTGCGCGCAAGTGCATGTAAGTGCGTGCAAGTGCGTGTAAGTGCGTGTAAGTACGTGTAAGTGCGTGTGAGTGTGTGTAAGTGCATGTAAGTGGGCGTACGTACGTGTAAGTACGTGTACGTTCATGTATGTTTATATAAGAGTGTGTATGTTTGTGTAAGTGCGTGTACGTTTGTGTCAGTATGTGTAAGTGTGCGTAAGTGTGTGTAAGTGCGTGTAAGTGTGTATAAGTATGTCGAAGTGGGTGGAAGTTTGTGTAAGTGTGTGTAAGTGCGTGTAAGTGCATGTTAGTACGTGTAGGTACCCGTAAG
Source organism: Penium margaritaceum (assembly GCA_023375785.1). NCBI lineage: Eukaryota > Viridiplantae > Streptophyta > Zygnematophyceae > Desmidiales > Peniaceae > Penium > Penium margaritaceum. The sequence goes on along the minus strand of SZWC01002540.1, from coordinate 162,613 downwards.
TGCGTGTAAGTACGTGTAAGTTCGTATAAGTTTGTGTAAGCATGTGTGAGTGTGTGTAAGTACGTGTAAGTGCGTGTAAGTGCATGTAAGTATGTGTAAATGCGTGTAAGTGCGTTCAAGTGCATGAAAGTACGTGTAAGTGCATGTAAGTGTGTATAAGTACATGTAAGCGCGTGTAAGTATGTGTAAGTGCGTGTAAGTGCGTAAAAGTGTGTGTCAGTGAGTCTAAGTACGTGTAAGTTTGTGTAAGTGCGTGTAAGTGCGTATAAGTTCATGTAAGTACGTGTAATTTTATATCAGTGCGTGTCAGTGCGTGCAAGTACGTGTAAGTGCGTGTAAGTGTATGTAAGTGCGTGTAAGTGCGTGTAAGTGTGTGTAATTGTGTGTAGGTAGGTGTAAGTGCATGTAAGTGCGTATAAATGGATGTAAGTACGTGTAAGTGTGTGCAAGTGTGTGTAAGTGTATGTAAGTACGTGTAAGTGCGTGTAGGTATGTGTAAGTGCGTGTAAGTGCGTGTAAGTACGTGTACGTGTAGGTAAGTTTGTGTCAGTCCGTGTAAGTGCGTGTAAGTGTGTGTAAGTGCGTGTAAGTACGTGTAAGTGCATGTAAGTTTGTGTAAATGCGTGTAAGTGTGTGTAAGTACGTGTAAGTGTGTGTAGGTGCATGTACGTGCATGTAAGTACGTGTAAGTTCGTGTGAATATGTGTATGCACGTATACGTACGTGTAAGTGCATATAAGTGTGTGTAAGTGTGTGTAAGTGTGTGTAAGTACGGGTAAGTGTGCGTGTACGTGCGTGTAAGCATGTATAAGTGCCTATACGTGCGTATAAGTGCATGTAAGTATGTGTAAGTACGTGTAAGCGTGAGCAAGTTCCTGACAGTGCGTGTAAGTGCGTGTGAGTTCGTGTCAGTGTTTGTAATGGCATGTAAGTGCGTGTAAATGTGTGTAAGTGCGTTTAAGTACGTGTAAGTGCGTGTAAGTATGTGTAAGTACGTGTACGTTTGTGTAAGTCCATATAAGTGTGTATAAGTTTGTATAAGTGCGTACAAGTGTGTGTAAGTGGGTGCAAATTCGTGTAAGTGCATGTAAGTGCGTGTAAGTACTTGTAAGTATGTGTAAGTATGTGAAAGTACGTGCAAATGCATGTAAGTGTGTACAAGCGCATGAAAGTGCGTGTAAGTACGTGTAAGTGTGTCTAAGTGCGTGTGAGGGCGTGTAAGTATGTGTAAGTGTGTGTAAGTGCGTATGAATGTGTGTCAGTAGGTGTAAGTATGTGTAAGTTAGTGTAAGTGCGTGTAAGTGCGTTAATGTATGTGCAAGTATGTGCAATTATGTGTAAGTACGTGTAAGTGTGTGGAAGTACGTGTAAGTGCGTGCAAGTGCGTGTAAGTGCGTATAAGTACGTGTAAGTATGTGCAAGTGCATGCAAGTACATGCTAGTACGTGTAAGTGTGTGTAAGTGTGTGTAAGTGTGCATAAGTGTAAGTGCGTGTAAGTACGTGTAAATGCTTGTAAGTATGTGTAAGTAGGTGTATGTGCTTGTAAGTATGTATAAGTACGTATAAGTGCGTGTATGTATACGTAAGTGTGTGTAAGTGCGTGTTAGTACGTGTAAGTGCGTGTAAGTTTGTGTGAGTACGTGTAAGTGCGTGTACGTGCGTGTAAGTGCGTGTAAGTGTGTGTAAGTGCATGTAAGTTCGTGTAAGTGCGTGTAAGTACGTGTAGGCTTGTGTAAGTGCGTGTAAGTATGTATAAGTGCTTTTAAGTTTGTATAAGTGTGTCTACGTTTGTTTAAGTGTGTGTAGGTACGTGTAAGTACGTGTAAGTGTGTGTAGGTACGTGTATGTGTGTATAAGTGCGTATAAGTGCATGTAAGTATGTGTAAGTACGTGTAAGTATGTGTGAGTTCCAATAAGTACTTGTAAGTGTGTGTGAGTTCGTGTCAGTGTGTGTATGTGCATGTAAGTGCGTGTAAGTGTGTCTAAGTGTGTGTAAGTACGTATAAGTGCGTGTAAGTACGTGTTAATGTGTGTAAGTGCGTGTAAGTACGTGTAAGTTTGTATCAGTGCGTGTATGTATGTGTAAATATGTGTAAGTACGTGTAAGTGCGTACAAGTGTGTGTAAGTGGGTGTGAGTTTGTGCAAGTGCATGTAAGCGCGTGTAAGTGTGTGTTAGTGCGTGTATGTGTGTATAAGTGCGTGTAAGTGCGTGTCAGTTTGTATAAGTGCTTGTAAGTATGTGTGAGTGCGTGTAAGTGTGCGTAAGTGCGTGTAAGTGTGTGTAAGTGCGTATAAATGTGTGTAAGTGCTTGCAAGTGCATGAAAGTGCATGTACGTTTGTGTAAGTGTGTGTACGTGCGTGTAAGTTTCCTATAAGTGTGTGCAAGTACACTTACATGCACGTGTAAGTGCGTGTAATTGCGTATAAGTATGTGTAGGTGCCTGTAAGTACGTGTACATGCCTGTAAGTGCGTGTAAGTGTGTGTAAGTGCGTGTAAGTGTGTGCAACTGCATGCAAGTGCGTGTAAGTACGATTAAGTATGTGTAAGTGTGTGTGAGTAAGTGTAAGTGCGTATAAGTACGTGGAAGTGGATGTAAGTGTGTGTAAATTTGTGTTAATGTGTGTAAGTGCGTGTGAGTACTTGTAAGTGCGTGTAAGTGCGTGTAAGTGGGTATAAGTGCATGAAAGTATGTGTAAGTACGTGTAAGTCCGTGTAAGTACGTGTAAGTATGTGTAAGTGCGTATAAGTACGTAAACATGCGTGTAAGTGCGTGCAAGTGTGTGTGAGTACGTGTAAGTGTGTGTACGTGCCTGTAAGTGCGTGCTAATTTGTGTAAGTGCGTATAAGTGCGTGTACATTTGTGTAAGTGTGTATAAGTACATGTACATTCGTGTGAGTGTGTGTAAGTGCGTGTACGCGTGTGTAAGTGCGTGTAAGTATGTGTACGTGTGTGTAAGTGTGTGTAAGTGTGTGTAATTGTGTGTAAGTTTGTGTATGTTCGTTTAAGTACATGTAAGTTTGTGCAAGTGCGTGTAAGTACGTGTGAGTTCGTGGCAGTGCGTGTAAGTGCGTGTAAGTGCGTATAAGTGTTGTAAGTGTGTGTAAGTGCATGTAAGTGCGTGCAAGTGTGTGTAAGTATGTGTAAGTACGTGTGAGTGTATCTAAGTATGTGTAAGTGTATGTAAGTGCGTGTAAGTTCATGTAAGTGCATGGAAGTGCGTGTTCATTTGTGTAAGTATGTGTAATTGTGTATAAGTGCGTATAAGTGCGTGTAAGTTCGTGTCAGCGCGTGTAAGTGCGTGTAAGTGCATGTAAGTGCGTGTAAATGCTTGTAAATCCATGTAAGTGCGTGCAAGTGCGTGTAAGAGCGTGTGAGTGCGTTTAAGTGCATGTAAGTGCGTGCAAGTGCGTGTAAGTACGTGTAAGTGCCTGTAAGTGTGTATACGTTTATGTAAGTGCACGTAAGTATATGTAAGTGCGTGAAACTGTGTGTAAGTATGTGTAAGTGCGTATAAGTGCATGTAAGTGGATGTAAGTTTGTGTAAGTGCGTGTAAATGCGTGTAAGTATGTGTAAGTGCGTATAAGTACATGTAAGTGCGTGTAAGTACATGTACTTTTGCGTAAGTCCGTATAAGTGTGTGTAAGTATATGTACGTACGTGTAAGTTTGTGTCAGTGCGTGTAAGTACGTATAAGTGTGTGTAGGTGGGTGTAAGTTCGAATAAGTGTGTGTAAGTGGGTGTAAATTTGTATAAGTGCGTATAAGTATGTGTAAGTGTGTGTTAGTGCGTATAGGTACGTGTAAGAATGTGTAAGTGCATGTAAGTTTGTGTAAGTGTGTGTAAGTATGTGTGAGTGCGTGTAAGTACGTAAAAGTACATGTAAGTGCGTGTAAGTACGTGTAAGTGTGTTTAAGTGCGTGTAAGTACGAGTAAGCGCGTGTAAGTATGTCTAAGTGCGTGTAAGTATGTATAAATGTGTGTCAGTGTGTGTAAGTGCGTGTAAGTTTGTGTAAGTGTGTGTAAGTGCATGTACGTTCATGGAAGTGCGTGTAATTGCATGTAAGTGCGCGCAAGTACGTGTAAGTGTGTGTAACTGCATGTAGGTGCGTGTAAGTACGTGTGTGTGCAAGTGCATGAAAGTGTGTGTAAGTATGTGGAAGTGCGTGTAAGTATGTGTAAGTGTGTATAAGTGCGTATAAGTGCGTGTAAGTGCGTGTAAGTATGTGTAAGTGCGTGTTTGTGCCTGTAAGTGCGTGTAAGTACCTGGAAGTTCGTGGAAGTGTGTGTCAATGCGTGTAAGTACGTATAAGTATGTGTAAGTGCGTGTAAGTGCGTATAAGTGCGTGTAAGTGCGTGTAAGTGTGTATAAGTTTGTGTAAGTATGTGTAAGTGCATGCAAGTGCGTGCCAATGCGTGCCAATGCGTGTAATTTTGTATTAGTGTGTGTAAGTGTGTGTAAGTGCGTGTAAGTGGGTGTAAGTACGTGTAAGTGCATGTAAGTGTGTGTAAGTGTGTGTAAGTACGCGTAAGTACGTCTAAGTGCATGTAAGTTTGTGTAAGTTTGTTCAGTGCATGAAAGTGTGTGTAAGTTTGTGTAAGTACGTGTAATTGCGTGTGAGTTTGTATCAGTGAGTGTAAGTGCTTGTAGGTGTGTGTAAGTGCATGTAAGTGCGTGTAATTACGTGTAAGTGTGTGTAAGTACGTGTAAGTGTGTGCAAGTACGTGTGAGTGCATGTAAGTATTTGTAAGTGCATGAAAGTGCATATAAATTTGTGTAAGTATGTGTAAGTGCGTGTACGTTTGTGTAAGTGCGTGTAAGTGCATGTAAATTCGTGTAAGTGCGTGTAAGTGCGTGTACGTGTGTGTAAGTGCGTGTAAGTGCATGTAAGTTTGTGTAAGTGCATGTAAGTGCGTGTAAGTGCGTGAAAGTGTGTATAATGGCGTGTAAGATTGTGTAACTTTGTGTATGTTTGTTCAAGTGCGCATAAGTTCGTATAAGTGCGTGTAAGTACGTGTGAGTTTGTGTCAGTGCGTGTAAGAGCGTGTAAGTGTGTATACGTGTGTGTAAGTGTGTGGAAGTTTGTGTAAGTACGTGTAAGTGTGTGTAAGTACATGTAAGTACATGTAAGTGTGTGTAAGTTCGTGTAAGTGTGTGGAAGTGCGTGTACGTTTGTGTAAGTACGTGTAATTGTGTGTAAGTGCATGTAAGTGCGTGTTATTGCATGTAAGTGCATGTAAGTGCGTGTAAGTGCGTGTTACTACGTGTAAGTGTGTGCAAGTGCATGCAAGTGCGTGTAAGTACGTGTAAGTGCGTTTAGGTGTATGTAAGTGTGTATGAGTAAGTGTAAGTGTGTGTAAGTGCATGTTAGTATGTGTAGGTGTGTGTTAGTGTGTGTAACTACGTGTAAGTGTGTGTAAGTTCGTGTAAATGTGTGTAAGTGCTTGTAAGTACGTGTGAGTACGTGGAAGTAAGTGTAAGTGCGTGTAAGTACGTGTAAGTACATGTAAGTGTGTGTAAGTGTGTGTAAGTATGTATAAGTACGTGTAAGTGTGTGTAAGTACGTGTAAGTGCGTGTAAGTACGTGCAAGTGTGTGTGAGTGCGTGTAAGTGTGTGTAAGTACATGTAAGTGTGTGTAAATTTGTGTAAGTGCGTGTAAGTGCGTGTATGTTTGTATAAGTGCATGTAAGTATGTGTAAATTTGTGTGAGTCTGTGTAAGTGCATGTACGTGTGTGTAAGTACGTATAAGTGCGTATAAGTTTGTGTAAGTGCGTGTAAGTGCATGTAAGTGCATGTAAGTGTGTGTAATTGTGTGTAAGTTTGTGTACGTCCGTTTACGTGCTTGTAAGTTTGTGTAAGTGCGTGTAAGTACGTGTGAGTTTGTGTCAGTGCGTATAAGTGCGTATAAGTACGTGTAAGTGCGTGTAAGTGCATGTAAGTGCGTGTAAGTGTGTGTAAGTATGTGTAAGTACGTGTGAGTGTGTCTAAGTGCGTGTAGGTGTGTGTATGTACGTGTAAGTTCAAGCAAGTACGTGGAAGTGTGTGTACATTCGTGTAAGTACGTGTTCTTAAGTGTGTATAATTGCGTGTGAGTTCGTGTCAGTGCGTGTAAGTGCGTGTAAGTGCGTGTAAGTACGTGTAAATGCCTGTACGTCCATGTAAGTGCGTGTAAGTGTGTGCAAGTGCGTGTGAGTGCGTGTAAGTGCGTGTAAGTGCGTGCAAGTATGTGTAAGTACGTGTAAGTGTGTGTAAGTGTGTATAAGTTCGTGTAAGTGCGCGTAAGTGCATGTCAGTATCTGTAAGTCTGTGTAAGTGCGTGTAAGTATGTGTAAGTTTGTGTAAGTGCGTGTCAGTTTGTGTAAGTGCGTGTAAATGCATGGAAGTACGTGTAAGTGCGTGTAAGTACGTCTAAGTGTGTTTAACTGCATGTACGTTTGTGTACGTGCGTGTAACTACATGTATGTTTGTGTAAGTCCGTATAAGTGTGTGTAAGTACGTGTAAGTTCGGATCAGTACGTGTAAGTGCGTGTAAGTGTGTGTAAGTGTGTGTGAGTGTGTACACGTGTGTCTAAGTGGGTGTAAGTTCGTATAAGTCCGTGTAAGTATGTGTAAGTGTGTGTTAGTGCGTGTAGGTACGTGTAAGTGCGTGTACGTGTGTGTACATTTGTGTAAGTGCGTGTAAGTATGTGTGAGTGCGTGTAAGTACATGTATGTACATGTAAGTGCGTGTAAGTACCTGTAAGTGCGTGTAAGTGCGTGTAAGTTCGTGTAAGTTTGTGTAAGTATGTCTAAGTGCGTGTAAGTATGTATAAGTGTATGTCAGTGTGTGTAAGTGCGTGTAAGTTCATGGAAGTGCGTGTAATTGCATGTAAGTGTGTGTAAGTACGGGTAAGTGTGTGTAAGTGCGTGTAAGTGCGTGTAAGTGCATGTAAGTGCGTGTAACTGTGTACAAGTGCATGCAAGTTTGTGTAAGTATGTGGAAGTGCGTGTAAGTGTGTGTAATTGTGTGTAAGTGCGTGTAAGTGTGTGTTAGTGCATGTAAGTATGTGTAAGTGCGTGTTAGTACGAGTAAGTGCATGTAAGTTCATGGAAGTACGTGGAAGTACGTGTATGTTTGTGTAAGTATGTGTAAGTGTGTGTACATACGTGTAAGTACGTGTAAGTGCGTGTAAGTGCGTGTAAGTGCGTGTAAGTGTGTATAAGTACGTGTAAGTGTGTGTAAGTGCGTGCAAGTACGTGCCAATGCGTGTAAGTTTGTATAAGTCTGTGTAAGTGTGTGTAAGTACGTGTAAGTGAGTGTAAGTGTGTGTAAGTGCGTGTAAGTGCATGTAAGTGTGTATAAGTGTGTGTAAGTGCGTGTAAGTACGTGTAAGTGCGTGTACGTTTGTGTAAGTTTGTGTACGTGCGTGAAAGTGTGTGTAAGTTTGTGTAAGTGCGTGTTAGTTCGTGTCAGTGAGTGTAAGTGCCTGTAAGTGTGAGCAAGTACGTTTAAGTGCGTGTAAGTGCGTGTAAGTGTGTGTAAGTACGTGTAAGTGTATACCAGTACGTGTGAGTGCGTGTAAGTGTGTAAAAGTGCATGAAAGTGCATGTTAATTTGTGTAAGTGCGTGTAAGTGCGTGTACGTTTGTGTAAGTGCGTGTAAGTGCGTATAAATTTGTGTAAGTGCGTGTACGTGTGTGTAAGTACGTGTAAGTGCGTGTAAGTTCGTGTAAGTGCCTGTAAGTGCGTGTAAGTGCGTGAAAGTGCGTGTAATGGAGAGTATGTTCGTGTAAGTTTGTGTAAGTTTGTTCAAGTGCATGTAAGTTCGTGTACGTGCGTGTAAGTATATGTGAGTTTGTGTCAGTGCATGCAAGAGCATGTAAGTGCGTATACGTGTGTGTAAGTGCGTAGAAGTGTGTGTAAGTACGTGTAAGTGTGTGTAAGTGCGTGTAAGTGTGTGTAAGTGCATGTAAGTTTGTGTAAGTGCGTAGAAGTGCGTGTACGTTTGAGTAAGTATGTTTAGTTGTGTATAAGTATGTGTAAGTACATGTAGGTTCGTGTCAGTGCGTGTAAGTGCGTGTAAGTGTGTGAAATTGCATGTAAGTGCATGTAAGTGTGTGTAAGTGCGTGTAAGTACATGTGAGTACATGGAGTACATGTAAGTACGTGCAAGTGCGTATAAGTACGTGTAAGAGCATGTAAGTGTGTATACATTCGTGTTAGTACGTGTAAGTGCATGTAAGTGCGTGTAAGTACGTGTAAGTACGTGTAAGTGCGTGCAAGTACGTGTAAGTGCGTGTACATACGTGCAAGTGCGTGTAAATGCGTGTAAGTGCATGTAAGTGAGTGTAAGTGTGTGTAAGTACGTGTAAATTAGTGTAAATGCGTGTAAGTGCGTGTAAGTATGTGTAAGTGTGTAAAAGTATGTGTAAGTGTGTATAAGTGCATGTACGTACGTGTAAGTGAGTGTAAGTGTGTTTACGTGTGTGTAAGCGGTGTAAAGTGTGTGTAAGTGCGCGTAAGTGTGTATAAGTGTGTGTAGGTGCGTGTAAGTGTGTGTAAGTGTGTGCAAGTACATGCAAGTGTGCGTAAGTAGGTGTAAGTGTGTATAAGTGCATATAAGTTCGTATAAGTGTGTGTAAGTATGTGTAAGTACGTGTTAATGTGTGTAAGTGTGTGTTAGTACGTGTAAATGCGTGTAAGTGCGTGTAAGTACGTGTAAGTTTGTGTAAGTGCGTGTAAGTGCGAGTAAGTATGTGTAAGTGCGTGCAAGTGCGTATAAGTGCATATAAGTGCGTGTAAGTGCGTGTAAGTGTGTGCTAGTGCGTGCCAGTACTTGCCAGTGCGTGTAAGTTCGTGTAAGTGCGTGTAAGTACGTGTAAGTGCGTGTAAGTGCGTGTAAGGGCGTGTAAGTGCGTATAGGTATGTGTGAGTACGTATAAGTACGTGTAAGCGTGTGAAAGTGTGTGTATGTACGTGGAAGTGCATGGAAGTGCGTGTAAGTGAGTGTAAGTGTAGGTAAGTGCATAAACATGTGTGTAAGTTTGTGTGAGTTTGTGTCTGTGCGTGTAAGTGCGTGTAAGTACGTGTAAGTGCATGTAAGTGCGTGTAAGTGCGTGTAAGTGTATTTAAATGCGTGTAAGTTTGTATAAGTACATGTACGTTCATGTAAGTGCGTGTAAGTGTGCGCAAGTGCGTGTTAGTACGTGTACGTGTGTGTAAGTGTGTATAAGTGCATGTAAGTTCGTGTAAGTTTGTGTAAGTGCGTGTAAGTGTGTGTAAGTACGTGTAAGTATGTGTAAGTGCATGTGAGTTTATATGAGTATGTGTAAGTGCGTGTAAGTACGTGAAAGTGCGTGTAGGTGCGTGTAAGTGTGTATAAGTGTGTGTACGTTTGTGTACGTGGGCATAAGTACTTGTAAGTGGGTTTAAGTGTGTATAAGTCTGTGTAAGTGTGTGTAAGTGCATGTAAGTGTGTGTAAGTGTGTGTTAAAGTGCATGTAAGTGCGTGTAAGTGTGTGTAAGTATGTTTAGTTTGTGTAAGTGCGTGTAAGTGTGTACAAGTGCGTGTAAGTATGTGTACGTGCATGTCAGTGCATATACGTATGTGTAAGTTCGTGTAAGTACGTGTAAGTCCGTGTGAGTGCGTATAAGTGCGGATAAGTTTGTGTAAGTGTTTTTTAGTTAATGTAAGTGCGTGTGAATGTATAGAAGTGCGGGTACGTACATGTAAGTGCGTGTGAGTGTGTGTAAGTGTGTCTAAGTAAATGTAAGTGCGTGTGAGTGCGTGTACGTTCGTGTAAGTGCGTGTAAGTGTGTGTAAGTGCGTGTAAGTATGGTTTAGTTCGTGTAAGTGCGTGTCAGTTTGTGTAAGTGTGTGTAAGTATGTGTAAGTGTGTGTAAGTGTGTGTAAGTACGTATAAGTGTGTGTAAGTGCATGTATGTACGTGTAAGTGCCTGTTAGTGCGTACAAGTGCGTGTAGGTATGTGTAAGTGTATGTAAGTGCGTGTAAGTTCATGTAAGTGTGTGTAAGTATGTGTAAGTGTATGTAAGTGTGTATAAGTGCGTGTAAGTGTATGTAAGTGCGTGTAAGTGTGTGTAAGTACATGTAAGTACGTGTACATACGTGTAAGTACGTATAAGTGCGTGCAAGAATGTATGAGGATGTATAAGTATATATAAGTGTATGGAAGTGCGTATAAGTGTGTATAAGTGCGTGTAAATACGCGTAAGTGCGTGTAAGTGTATGTAAGTGTGTGTAAGTATGTGTAAGTGCGTGTAAGTGCATGTAAGTGTGTGTGAGTGCGTATAAGTCGGTATAAGTGCGAGTAAGTGCGTGTAAGTGCGTGTAGGTGTATGTAAGTGCGTGTAAGTGCGTGTAAGTTCGTGTATGTGCGTGAAAGTACGTGTAAGTGGATGGAAGTGTGTGTAAGTGTGTGTAAGTAAGTGCAAGTGTGTGTAAGTGCGTGTAAGTACGTATAAGTGCATGTAAGTACATGGAAGTAATGGAAGTGCGTGTAAATGCGTCCAAGTGTGTGTAAGTGTGTGTAAGTGTATATAGGTACGTTTTAGTTTGTGTAAGTGCCTGTCAGTGCATGTAAATGCATGCAAGTGGGTGTAAGAACGTGTCAGCATGTGTAAGAGCATGTAAGAACGTGTACGTTTGTGTAAGCGTGTCTAAGTGCGTGTAAGTGCGTGGAAGTGTGTGTAAGTTTGTGTAAGTATGTTTTAGTTCGTGTAAAAGTGTGTGAGTGTATGCAAGTACATGTAAGTATGTGTAAGTGCGTGTCTGTGCGTGTAATTGCGTGTAAGAGCCTGCAAGTGCGTATGAGTGGGTGTAAGTGCGTGTAAGTTCGTGTAAGTGCATGTAAGTGCTTGTACGATTGTGTAAGTACGTGTAGGTGCATGTAAGTGCGTATAAGTAGCTGTAAGTTTGTGTAAGTGCGTGTAAGTACGTGTAAGTGCGTGTAAGTGCGTGTAAGTACCTGTAAGTATGTGTAAGTATGTGTAAGAGTGTGCAAGTACGTGTAAGAGTATGTAAGTGCCTATAAGTGTGCGCAAGTACGTGTAAGTGCGTGTAAGTGCACGTAAATACATGTGAGTATGTGTAAGTACGTGGAAGTGCGTGTAAGTATGTGTAAGTGCATGTAAGTGCATGTACGTACGTGTAAGTGCGTGTTAGTGCGTGTAAGTGCATCTAGGTGTGTGTAAGTGCGTGTAAGTGTGTATAAGTGCGTTTGAGTGTATGTAAGTTTGTTTAAGTGCGTGTAAGTACGTATAAGTACGTGTAAGTGCGTGTAGGTACGTATAAGTGCGTGCAAGTTTGTGTAAGTAAGTGCTAGTATGTATAAGTGCGCATAAGTGCGTGTAAGTCCTTGTAAGTGTGTGTAAGAGCCTGTAAGTGCGTGTAAGTGCGTGTAAGTGTGTGTAAGTGTGTGTGATTGCTTGGAAGTGCGTGTAATTGTGTACAAGTGCAGGTAAGTATGTGTAAGTACGTATAAGTACGTTTTAGTTCATATAAGTGCGTGTATGTGTGTGTAAGTGCGTGCAAGTGTATGTAAGTACGAATAAGTGTGTGTAAGTGTGTGTAAGTGCATGTCTGTTTGTTTAAGTGCGTGTAAGTGTGTGTAAGTGTGTGTAAGTGCGTGTAAGTGTGTGTAAGTACGAGTAAGTACGTGTATGTGCATGAAAGTACGTGGAAGTGCATGTAAGTGTATGTACGTGCGTGTAAGTACGTGTAAGTTCGTATAAGTGCGTGTAAGTGCATGTAAGTGTGTCCTAGTATGTATAAGTTTGTGTAAGTACGTGTAAGTGCATGTAAGTACGTGTAAGTGCATGTAAGTGTGTGTAAGTGTGTGTAAGTTTGTGTAAGTGCGTGTAAGTGCGTGTATGTGCGTGTAAGTGGGTGTAAGTGTGTGTACGTGTGTGTAAGTTTGTGTAAGTGCATGTAAGTGCGTGTAAGTGCATGTAGGAGTGTGTAAGTGTGTGTAAGTGGGTGTACGTGTACTTTAGTTCTTGTAAGTACGTATAAGTTTGTGTAAGTGTGTGTAAGTACGTGTAAGTGCGTGTAGGTACGTGTAAGTGCGTGTAAGTGCGTGTAAGTACATATACCTGCGTGTAAGTGTGTTTGTACGTGTAAGTGCGTGTAGGTGTGTGTAAGTACGTGTAAGTGTGTGTAAGTTTGTGTAAGTACGTGTGAATACGTGTAAGTGTGCGTAAGTGCGTGTAAGTGTGTGTAAGTGCGTGTAAGTGCGTATGAGTACGTGTATGTGCATGTAAGTATGTGTATGTGCGTGTAAATGTGTGTAAGTGTATGTAAGTGCGTGTAAGTGTATGTCTGTTTGTGCAATTGTGTGTAAGTTTGTGTAAGTGCGTGTAAGTGCGTGTAAGTACGTGGAAGTGTGTGTAAGTATGTGTAAGTGCGTGTAAGTGTGTGTAAGTGCGTGTAAGTACAAATAAGTGCGTGTACGTGCGTGTAGGTATGTGTAAGTGTGTGTAAGTACTTGTAAGTGCATGTAAGTGCGTTTTAGTTTGTGTAAGTATGTGTGAGTGTATGTAAGTTTGTGTGAGTACGTGCAAGTGTGTGCCAATCTGTGTAAGTGCGTGTAAGTGCGTGTTAGTGCGTGTGAGTGCATGTAAATTTGAATAAGTATGTGTAAGTACGTGTAGGTGTGTGTAAGTGTGTGTAAGTATGTGTAAGTGTGCGTAAGTACGTGTAAGTGTGTGTAAGTGTGTGTAAGAATGTTTAAGTGCGTTTAAGTGCGTGTAAGTGTGTGTAAGTGCGTGTAAGTACGTGTTAGTGCGTGGAAGTACGTGTAAATACGTGCAAGTGCGTGTTAGTGTGTGTAAGTATGTGTAAGTGCCTTTAGTTTGTGTAAGTGCGTGTAAGTGTGTGTAAGTGCATGTCAGTACATGTATGTGTAAGTGCGTGTACGTAAGTGTAAGTGCGTGTGAGTGGGTGTAAGTGCGTGTAAGTTCGTGTAAGCACGTGTAAAAGAAAATAAGTGCGTGTAAGTGCGTGTAAGTTAGTGTAAGTGTATTTTAGTTTGTGTAAGTGTGCGTGAGTGTATGTAAGTGCGTGTAAGTACGTGTAAGTACGTGTCAGTACGTGTAAGTGCGTGTAAGTACGTGTGAGTGTGTATAAGTTTGTATAAGTACGTGTAAGTGCGTGTGAGTGCGCGTACGTGCATGTAAGTGCGTGTAAGTGTGTGTAAGATTGTGTAAGTACGTGTAAGTATGTGTAAGTGCGTGTAAGTGCGTGTAAGTGCATGTCAGTGTGAGTAAGTGTGTGTAAGAGCGTGTAAGTGTGTGTAAGTACGTATAAGTACGTGTAAGTGCCATTAAGTAGGTGTAGGTGCGTGTAAGTATGTGTAAGTACGAGGAAGTATGTGTAAGTGCGAGTAAGTATGTCTAAGTGCGTGTAAGAGCATGTAAGTGTGTGTAGGAGCGTGTAAGTGCGTACAAGTGTGTGTAAGTGTGTGTAAGTGTGGTTGAGTTGGTGTAAGACGTGTCAGTTTCTGTAAGTGCGTGTAAGTACGTATAAGTGTATGTAAGTGCGTGTAAGTGCGTGTAACTGTGTGTAAGTACATGTACGTGCATGTAAGTGTGTGTTAGTGCGTGTAAGTGCGTGTAGGTATGTGTAAGTGCGTGTAAGTACGTGCAAGTTTGTGTTAGTGTGTGTAAGTATGTGTGAGTGTGTGTAAGTGCGTCTAAGTGCTTGTAAGTGTGTGTAGGTACGTGTAAGTACGTGTAAGTGTGTGTAAGTGTGTATATGTGCGTGTTAGTGTGTATGAGTGTTTGTAAGTGTGTATAAGTGCAAATAATTACGTGTAAGTGTATGTAAGTGCATATAAATGCGTGTAAGTGCGTATAAGTGCATGTAAGTGTATGTAAGTGTGAGTGAGTGCCTATAAGTCCGTACAAGTGTGAGTAAGAGCGTGTAAGTGCGTATACGTACGTGTAGGTGCATGTAAGTACATGTAAGTGCGTGTACGTTTGTGTACGTGCATAAAAGTAAGTGTAAGTGCATATAAGTATGTGTAAGTGTGTGTAAGTATGTGTAAGTGCGTGTATGTGCGTGTACGTGTGTAAGTACGTGTAATTTCGTGGAAGTGCATGGAAGTACGTGTAAATGCATCCAAGTATGTGCAAGTCCGTGTAAGTGCGTCTAAGTGCATTTTAGTTCGTGAATGTAGGTGTAAGTGTGTGTAAGTATGTGTAAGTACGTGTGAATGCTTGTCAGTGCATGTAAGTACGTGTAAGTGCGTGTAAGTACCTGTAAGTATGTGTAAGTGCGTGTAAGTGCGTGCAAGTGCGTGTAGGTGTGTGTAAGTGCGTGTAAGATTGTGTAAGTGCGTGTACGTATGAGCTGGTGCGTGTAAGTGTGCGTATGTGCGTGTATGTCCGTGTAAGTACGTGTAAGAGCGTGTAAGTGTGTGTAAGTGTGTGTAAGTGCGTGTAAGTGCGAGAAAGTGCGTGGAAGTGCGTGTAAGTGCGTGTAAGTGCACGTAAGTATGTGTAAGTGTGTGTAAGTGCGTGTAAGTGCGTGTAAGTACGTGTAAGTTCGTGAAAGTGCATGTACATGCGTGCAAGTGAGTGTAAGTGTGTGTAAGTATGTGTAAGTGCATTTTAGTTCGTGTAAGTGTGTGTAAGCATGTGTAAGTGTGTGTAAGTATGTGTAAGTACGTGTCACTGCAAGTAAGTGTGTGTAAGTGCGTGTAAGTATGTGTAAGTGCGTGTAAGTGCGTGTAAGTACATGTAAGTTCGTGTAAGTACGTGTAAGTGCGTGTAAGTGCGTGTAAGTTTGCAAAAGTATTTTTTAGTTTGTGTAAGTACGTGTAAGTGTGTGTCAGTGCGTGTAAGTGCGTGTAAGTAAGTGTAAGTACGTGTGAGTGCGTGTAAGTTTGCGTTAGTGCAGGTAAGTGCACGTATGTATGTGTAAGTACGTGTAAGTGCGTGTACGTGCATGAAAGTACGTGTAAGTACGTGTAAGTTTGTTTAAGTGTGTGTAAGTACGTGTAAGTGCGTGTAAGTGTGTGCAAGTACGTGTATGTGCGCCTCAGTGCGTGTAAGTATGTGGAAGGTTGTGTAAGTGTGTGCAAATGCGTGTAAGTCCATGTAAGTGTGTGTAAGTATATTTTAGTTCGTGTAAGTACGTGTAAGTTTGTGTAAGTGCATGTAAGTATGTGTAAGTGCGTATTTGTGCGTGTAAGTGCATGTAAGTGTGTGTATGTACATGTAAGTGCGTGTAAGTACGTGTATGTGCGTGTACGTTCGTGTGAGTGTGCGTAAGGGCGCAACTAGGGCACAATTAGGGCACAACTGGGGGCAACTAGGGGGTAACTAGGGCGCAACTAGGGTGCAACTAGGTTGCAACTAGGGCGCAACTAGGGCGCAACTAGGCCGCAACTAGGGTGCAAGTAGGGCACAACTAGGGTGCAACTAGGGCTCAAATAGGGTACAAGTATGATGCAACTAGGGCGCAACTAGGGCACAATTATTGCGTAGCAAGTGCTCAACTGAGGCGCAACTAGGGCGCAAGTAGGGCGCAAGTAGGGTGTAAGCGACCAGGGATGCATCCTTGCATGTACAACGCTTGGACATGTTTTGTGTCAATGACCAGGTTTTGTACTAACATTAAAGGAAAGCAAGCCAGTTCCCGGAGGCCCACCCTGGCTCCCACACGTTTCCATGTAGCGACTTTACCGACTTGGAGTAGGTAGTCTGCGACTCTACTCTCCGAATGCCGGACTTCCCGACTTAGCGGGCAAGTAGGAGTACAACATAGAAATGAAGTACTTGTTGCATATCAAGACCTTGTCGCAAATCAATACCCTGTTGCAAAAACCATGTCCCAAATCAACACCTCGTTGTAACTCAACACCTTAACACAAATTAACACCCTATCACAAGTCAACACCTTGTTACAAATGAACACCCTGTTGCACATCAACACCCTGTCGCAAATCAACACCCAGTCGCAACTCAACACCCTGTCGCAAATCAACACCCTGTCACAAATTAACACCATGTTGCAAATCAACACTCTGTCGCAAATACACACCCTATTACTAATCAACACCCTGTCACAAATCAGCACCCTGTCGCAAATCAACACCCTCTTGCAAATCAATACGCTGTCGCAAATCAACACCCTGTCGCAAATCAACACCTTGTCACAAATCAATACCCTGCCGCAAATCAATACCCTCTGCCATTCAACACCCTGGCGCGAATCAACACCTTGTCGCAAATTAACACCTTGTCGCAAATCAACCCCTTGTCGCAAATCAATACCTTGTCGCAAATCAATACCATGACGCAAATTAACACCCTGTCACAAATCAACACCCTGTCACAAATCAACACCTTGTTGCAAATCAACACCTTGTCGCAAATCAACACCCTATTGCAGATCAACACCCTCTGGCAAATCAACATTCTGTCACAAATCAACAGCCTCCTGCCAATCAACACCATGTCGCAAATCAACACCATATCGCAAATCAATACCTTGTTGCAAATCAACACCCTGTCGCAAATCGACACCCTGTTGCAAATCAACACCCTGTCGTAAATCAATAACTTTTGCAAATCAACACATTGTTGCAAATCAACACCATGTCGGAAATCGACACCCTTTGCAATTCAACACCCTGTCGCAAATCAACACTATGTTGCAAATTAACACCCTGTCATGAATCAATACCCCGTCGCAAATCCAGACCCTATCGCAAATCAGCACCGTATCGCAACTCAACATTATGTCACAAATCAACATCCAGTCGTAAAACAACACCCCGTCGCAAATCAACACCCTGTCGCAAATGAATACCTTGTCGCAAATCAACATCCTGTCGCAAATCAGCACCCTGTTGCAAATCAACACCATGTCGCAAATGAACACCTTGTCGCAAATCAACACCTTGTCGCAAATCAACTTCCTGTTGCAAATCATCACCCTGTCGCAAATCAACACCTTGTTGCAAATCAACACCCAGTCACAAATCAACATCTTGTCACAAATCAACACCCTGTTGCAAATCAACACCATGTCGTAAATCAGTTCACTGTCGCAAATCAACACCCTGTTGCAAATGAACACCCCATCGCAAATGAACACTCTGTCGCAAATAAACACCCTATTACAAATCAACACCCTGTTGCAAATCAACACCCTGTCGCAAATGAACACCCTCTTGCAAATCAACACCCTGTCGCGAATCAACACCCTGTCGTAAATCAACACCTTGTTGCAAATCAACACCCTGCCGCAAATCAATACCATGTCCAATTCAACACCCTGGCGCAAATTGACACCCTGTCGCAAATCAACACCTTGTCGCAAATCAACACCTAGTCGCAAATCAACACATTGTCAGAAATCAATACCATGTTGCAAGTTAACACCCTGTTGCAAATCAGCACCCTGTCACAAATCAACACCCTGTCGCAAATCAACACCCTATCGCAAATCAACACCCTGTTGTAAATCAACAGCCTCTCGCAAATAAACACCCTCGCAAATAGACACCCTGTTGCAAAATAATACATTGTTGCAAATCAACGCCCTGTCGGAAATCGACACTCTGTTGCAAATCAACACCCTGTTGCGAATCAATACCCCGTCGCAATTTTAGACCCTATTGCAAATCAACACCGTGTCGCAACTCAACACCATGTCGCAAATCAACATCCTGTCGCAAATCAACACCCTGTCGCAAATCAACACCCTGTCCCAAATCAACACCCTGAAGCAAATCAAAACCTTGTCGCAAATCAGCACCTGTCGCAAATCAGCACCATGTCGCAAATCAGCACCATGTAGCAAATCAACACTCTGTTGCAATTTAACACCCTGTCGCAAATAAAAATCGTGTCGCAAATCAATACCCTATCGCTAATGAACACCCGGTTGCAAATCAACACCCTGTCGCAAGCCAACACCTTGTCGCAAATCAGCAGCCTGTCGCAAATCAACACCTTGTTACAAGTCAACTCCCCGTCGCAAATCAAAACACAGTCACAAATCAACACCCTATCGCAAATCAACTGTCTGTTCGAAAATAACACCATGCCGCAAATGAATGCCTTATCGTAAACGAACAACCCGTCGCAAATCAACACCCTGTCACAAATCAATACCCTGTCGCAAATTTACACGTGTCGTAAATCTACACCATGTCGCAAATCAAAACCTTGTCGTAATTCAACACCTTGTTGCAAATCAACACCCTATTGCAAATCAACACTCTGTCGCACATTAACACTCTATCAGAAATCAACACCCTGTCCAAAATCAACACCCTATCGCAAATCAACACCATGTCACAAATCAACACCCTGTCGCAAATTAGCACCCTGTCGCAAATCAAAACTCTGCCATAATTCAACACCCTATTGCAAATGAGCACCTTGTCGCAAATCAACACCCTGTCGCAAATCAACACCCTGCCGCAAATTAACACCCTGTCGCAAATTAACACCCTGTCACAAATCAACACCCTATCACAAATCAACACCCTGTCGCAAAGCAGCACCCTATCGCAAATCAACACCATATCGCAAATGAACACCCTATCGTAAATCAACAATCTGTCGCAACTCAACACCCTGTCACAGATCAACACCTTGTCGCAAATCAACATGTTGCAATTCAACACCCAATTACAACTCAACACCCTGTCACATATCAACACCTTGTTGTAAATCAACACTCTGTCGCAACTCAACACAACGTCGCAAATCAACACCCTGCCACAAATCAAGACCATGTCGCAAATCAATACCCTATTGCAAATGAACACCCTGTCGAAAATTTAACACCCTGTCCCAAATAAAACTCCTGTCGCAAATCAGCACCCTATCGCCAATGAACACCCTGTCGCAAATCAACACCCTGTCGCAAGTCAACACCTTGTCGCAAATCAACACCCTGTCGCAAATCAACACCTTGTTGCAAATCAACACCCTGTTGCAAATCAACACCCAGTTGGGAATCAACACCCTATCGTAGATCAACTGTCTGTTACAAATCAACACCCTGTCGCAATGAACACCTTGTCGCAAACGAACACACTGTCATAGATCAACACCCTGTCGCAAATCAATACCCTGTCGCAAATTTACACCTGTCACAAATCAACACCCTGTCACAAATCAAGACCTTGTCGTAAGTCAACACCTTGTTGCAAATCAACACCCTATTACAAATCAATACTCTGTTGCAAATTAACACTCTATTGCAAATTAACACCCTATCGCAAATCAACACCCTGTCGCAAATCAAGACCCTGTCGCAAATGAACACCCTGTCGCAAATTAACACCCTGTCACAAATCAACACCCCGTCACAAATGAACACCCTATGGCAAATCAACACCTTGTCGCAAATCAACACCCTGTTGCAAATCAGCACCCTATCGCAAATTAACACCCTGTCGCAAATTAACACCCTGTCACAAATCACCATCCTGCCACAAATCAACACCCTGTCGCAAATCAACACCCTATCGCACATCAACACCCTATCCCAAATCAACACCATATCATAAATAAACAAATTGTTGCAAATCAACACCCCTTCGCAAATCAACACATTGTCGTAAATCAATTCATCGCGAATCAACACCCAATCCCAAATCAACACCCTGTCGTAAATCAACACCTTGTTACAAATCAACACCCTGTCGCAAATCAACACCCCGTTGCAAATCAACACCCTGTTGCAAATCAACACCCTGTCGCAAATCAACACCCCGTCGCAAATCTACACCCCGTCACAAATCTAGACCCTGTCACAAATCTACACCCTAGCGCTAATTAGCACCCTGTCGCAAATCAACACCCTGTCGCAAATCATGACCCTGTCGCAAATCAACACCCTGTTACAAATCAACACCCTGTCACAAATCAGCACACTGTCGCAAATCAACACCCTGTTGCAAATCAACACCCTGCTCCAAATCAACACCCTCTCGGAAATCAACACCCTCTCATAAACCAACACCTTGTCGCAAATCAACACCTTGTCGCAAATCAACACCTTGTCTGGACGTGCTTAGCAGCCAAGGTCGAGGCAGCAGCACTCCGGGACTACAGATCCAATCGCAAAAGTATCTTCTAATTTAATAGTCAGAGGAGAGGGTCCCGTGAACACCAGTTGAGCTCCCATGTAGGCGTGACGGGCCTTTGGTGCTGGGCTGTCCAGTCGGCTCTGACTCCTTTAAGGTATTGTGGGCATACCGGTGGCTTTAGGAGCAAGTGTGTGGCTTGGCACAAATGGGTAGGATGGACGAGGTGCAAGCAGCGATGACACTCCTCCGCTTCTGTGTGGTCTCGCGAGTAGACTTCTAGGTGCATGCACTATAACCCGAGGCAAATTGGCTTGCTGTGCTGCACCGATTTGACATGGAGGTGTTGGATGTAGTGCTCCAATCCTCCGGATCGTCAGGCACCTGCGGAGGGATCGACGAGCTTTGACCTACAGATGCCAGCGCGTCAACGGGTCCAGCTCCCATTCGCCTTTGGAGGGGTGGGGCTGCTGGGTGCTAGGGACGTGGCCCCTCTGGCCTACGCTTGCGCGACGGGATCTGTACTTCAGGCCCTTTCTATGAAGTTTGGCCCCTTCCTCCCTACGGACCGTGAGCTTCACTTTCTTGCTCCAATGTGGGCTGAGGTGGTGTCGGCACTGCCCAGGCTGGTGTGCAAGGCATTGCCTTTCGTCGAGAGGACTTCCGCCTTCATACTCAGATGTGGCTCGAGTTGTTGGTGCCCCACCTTGTTCTCGCCAAGATGGATAGTTTGGACCCAACTGCTGTCACCCGACGGCAGCGTTGGGGTGGCGCGACACAGCACGTCCACCATTCCATTTACGAGGAGCTTGCCGACATATGCAGGGAGCACCGGCTGCCAGTGAAAGTGGAACATGAGGGGGTCCTGCCGTTGCCAGGGGGGGGGGTGGGGGAGCTGTGATCTGAACTGTCACCAGAGGATCAGAATACTGGCACATTTTGTGTGCTCGACGTCACAACAGTGGACGTCCACCGAGCGAGGGCCACGGAACCTGAAAAGCGAAGGAGGCGGCCGATGCAGCGAAGTGCGCAAAGTACGACGAGACTCTACGTTGTGGGTACTTTATGCGCCCCCTGGCGTGGGAAAATCTGGGTGGTCTTGGGCATCGGTGTTGAGTCTTCCTTGCCCCGATGGCTCAATTTGCCTGGCTCAGGGTCCACGCCGCTGCTTGGCCGAGGCGCAAGAGAGCTAGGCCTAGCGGGCAGTAGCTGTGTTGGCGCAGAAGGTGTCCACAGTGGGCATCTGCAGCCAGTGTGTGCTCATGCGGCTCTTCAGCATTTTGCACGGTGAGGCTCGAGAGTTACGTCCGCAGCAAGGGCGCAATTGGGGCACAACTAGGACGCAAGTAGGGCGCAAGTAGGATGCAAGTAGGGGGCAACTAGGGTGCAACTAGGGCTTACCTAGGGTGCAAGTAGGGCGCAAGTAGGGTTCAAGTAGGGCGCAACTAGAACGCTACTTGGGCGCAACTACGACGCAAGTAGGGCACAAGTGGGGCGCAACTAGGGTTCAACTAGGACGCAACTAGGGTGCAAGTAGGACGCAAGTAGGGCGCAACTAGGATGTAACTAGGGCGCAACTAGGGCACAAATAGTACGCAACTAGGGCATAGCTAGTGCCCAATTGAGACGCAACCAGGACGCAACTTGGGCGCAACTAGGGCGCAAATAGGGCACAACTGGGACACACATGGGCGCAAGTAGGGCACAATTAGGTACAACTAGGGTACAACTAGGGCGCAACTAGGGTGTAGCTAGTGCCTAGCTGTGACGCAACTAGGGCGCAACTAGGGCGCAAATAGGGCACAACTAGGGCGCAAGTATGGCGCAACTAGGGAGCAATAGGGCGCAAGTCGGACGCAAGTAGGGCGTAACGAAGGCACAACTAGGGTGCAACTAGGGCGCAAGTAGGGCACAAGTAGGTCGCAAGTTGGGCGCAAGTAGGGCTCAAGTAGGGCGCAAGTAGGGTGCAACTATGACGCAACCAGGGCGCAAGCAGGGCACAAGTAGGACGCAAGTAGGGTGCAACTAGGGCGCAACTATATCGCAACTAGGGTGCAAGCAGAGCGCAACTAGGGCGCAACTAGGGTGCAATTAGGGCTCAAGTAGGGCGCAACTAGGGCGTAACTGGGGCACAACAAGGACGTAACTAGGGTGCAACCAGAGCATAGCTACTGCCCAGTTGAGGTACAACTTGGACGTAACTAGGGCACAAGTCTGGTGCAACTAGGGAGCAAGTAGGCCGCAACTAGGGCGCAAGTAGGGCGCAAGTAGGGCACAAGTAGGGCGGAATGAGGGTGCAACCAGGGTGCAACTAGGGCGCAACTAGGGCGTAGCTAGTTCCCAATTGAGGCAGAACTAGGGCACAACTAGGGCGCAAGTAGGGCGCAAATAGGGTGCAAGTAGGGCGCAACTATGGCACTAGTAGGGCGCAAATAGGGTGCAACTAGGGCGCAATTAGGGTGCAACTAGAGCGCAAGTAGGACGCAAATAGGGCGCAAGTAGGACGCAAGTAGAGCGCATGTAGGGCGCAGGTCTATGTTGCTCTCGACTCTCGACCCTGCGTGCTGGGTCGAGGGTCGACGTGTCGACCTCAACCTGGTGTCGAGGTCGGCCGACGCATCCCCCCCGCCAATACTTAGCAAACGTTTCTGTCGTGCTTTCTTCTGCAGCGGACTTCAAAATCCATTTTTTAGGCTATTCATGAGGTCTTGCGAACTGCAAACGGTTCGCCGGCAAACCTGGTCTGTCATTCCCTCCCTTTTTTTCTTTTCTTCTGTCAATCGTTAAATGGTAGACGCTTGACGGTAGGGGATGGACGGTCTTCCGTCTGGACTAGGCTGGACTAGGCTGGACGGTAGATGATGGACGATATAGGCTGGACTGCTGACCTTGAACAGTAGACGCGGTAGACGCTGGACAATAGACGTGCTACACGTTGGAGAGTACATGCGCTAGACGCTAGACAGAAGACGCGCTAGACGCTGGACAGCGGACACGACGACGATGGACACTGAACGCGGTAACGGTGGACGAAAAACGGTGGACAAAAGGTGCTGAACACGAGCGTCAAATTTTTATCTGTCACATGTGGCGGCAGGGAGTCTGTCGTGACATATCCTTCTTTTTTTGGGTTTGGGGACTGGCACCAAAGCAAGATAGGCTATGGACCTGGGAAAAAGTGTAATCAACAGATTCAAGACTGTGATGCTGTAAGTTATCTGAGGAGTGAATGGAAACGAGATCTATGGATGGATTTGAATCAGGAACATGAAACGTGACATGAAAGCCAAGTTTCGGGTCATGTAAAACGCAACTAGGCCACAAACAGGGCACAAGTAGGACACAACTCGGGCGCAACTAGGGCACAACTAGGACGTAGCTAGTGCCCAACTGAGGCGCAACTAGGGCACAAGTAGGATGCAAGTAGGGTGCAAGTAGGGTGCAACTAGTGCGTAACTAGGGCACAAGTAGGGCAGAACTAGGGCACAACTAGGGCGCAACTAAGGCGCAACTAGGGTGCAAGTAGGGCGCAACTAGGGTGCAACTAGGGCACAAGTAGGGTGCAAGTAAGACACAAGTAGAGCGCAACCAGGGCACAACTAGGACGTAGCTAGTGCCCAACTGAGGCGCAACGAGGGCGCAAGTGGGGCTCCAGTAGGGCGTAAGTATGGTGCAATGAGGGCGCAAGAAGGGAGCAATTAGGGCGGAAATAGGGTACAACTAGGACGTAACTAGGTCGAAAGTAGGGCCCAATTAGGGTGCAAGTAGGGCACAAGTAGGGCGCAAGTAGGGCACAACTAGGACACAACTAAGGCACAACTAGGGCACCACTAGGGCGCAAGTAGGCCGCAACTAGGGCGCAACTAGGGGGCAATTAGGGCGCAACTAGTGCGCAACTAGGGCGCAACTAGGGCGCAACTAGGGCGCAACTAGGACACAACTAGGGCGGAACTATGACGCAACTAGGGCGAAACTATGGCGCAACTAAGGCGCAACTAGGGCGCAACTAGGGCGCAACTAGGGCGCAACTAGGGCGCAACTATGACGCAATGAGTGTGCAACAAGGGCGCAACGAGGGCGCAATGAGGGCGCAACTAGGGTGTAACTAGGGTGCAACTAGGGTGCAAGTAGGGCGCAACCAGGGCGCAACTAGGGTGCAACTAGTTTGCAAGTTGGACGCAACTAGGGCGCAACTCAGGCGCAACTTGGGCGCAAGTAGGGTGCAACTAGAGCGCAACTAGAGCGCAACTAGGGCGCAACTAGGGCGCAAGTAGGGTGCAACCATGGCGCAACTAGAGCGCAAGTAGGGCACAACTAGGGCACAACTAGGACGCAACTAGGGTGCAACTAATGCGCAAGTTCGGCGCAACTATGGCGTAACTAAGGCGCAACTAGTGCGCCAGTAGGGCGTAAGTAGGATGCAACTAGGGCGCAACTAGGGCACAACTAGGGCGCAGCTAGTACCCAAGTGAGGCACAACTACGGTGCAAGTAGGGTGCCAGTAGGGCGCAAGTAGGTGCAATAAGGGCGCAACAAGGGTGCAACTACGGCGCTGTTGAACATTTGCCCCTCTTCATGCCCACGTGCGGCGCCGGGAGGCGCCAACGAGCCGCGAGAGAGAGGAAAATCTTTGTCGACGGATCTGGCGACTCAACGATCGCTCAAATCCTAAAAACGAGGATTGCCCCTAAAAGTTCACAAGTTGCTGAGTCCAGTGGAAGCTGTTTCATTGGAATCGGACAAGTAACAGGGGAGATATGGGCTTCCAAAGTTGGGGTGTGCGCGGCGGGTCTGGGAGCCGGCCGCGGTTCGACTTTCGGTGAATAATTGACCGGAGCGAGTAACAAAATGCCATCTGGGAATTTTGCTCCGGAAGGACTGCCAATGCGTCCGGTGGATGATCCGCCAGATTTCAGGAGTGCAGTTTGTTACTGAGGGACTTAGCCAAAATCCTGGCTCGGAGTCCGAAACGCAGTAGTACAGTTTGTTACTCGGGGACTTCGTCAAAATTCCGACTGGAAGTCCGCGAACAGGTTTCGACCCACATCAATCCCCATCACCAAACTCAATGATTAACTCATTGAAACAGACCCCAAAGGCGCGAGGGGTGCCGCCACTACGCATAGGGACATCTCCGCCTCCAGAATGGCGTTTTTGATGGGTCCTTGATGTGTGAAGGCGCCTCGGCGGGCGACGTGGTGCGCGCCGCTGAGTGAGCGGCTGGTTTGGGGTGCTGCGCTTTGACTGACGTAGCGGGAGCTACGGTTATCCGAATCACGCACGGTTTGGTGCCCTGGAGAGCTCATGACTACCCCTACAAATGTTCACACCATGTCCATGCTGAAAAACTAATGCCAAATCGCGTTATTCCCTTCGCACGAGTGACTGTCTCGCAAATGCCTTCGACTCCCAGAAACATAGCGTGAGGCGACCAGAAAGCTCACGCTTAGACTCAGAACCACCCGCAAAACATAGCCGTGAACACACAGTGGTCCCGTCGGGCCACGTTGGAACTGCCTCCACCCAGGGGCCGTTTTATGACAAAGGGTTATGTGCCCACGGCCCTGACCGGTTTGCACATCGCTCACGACTTTTGCGCCGGACGGGACTGTCGTCAGGGACGACATTGCCATCAAGCTCTAAGGTCCCAGAGTTGAAGATTACGCAAATGGCGCAAAAGGAGACGCAGCCCATCCACAAGTATGCAAGTGGTCCTGGCTACGGACTATGGAGGTGGCACTTCGAGCTGCACCTCGCGCATAAGGGGCTGCTGGAGGTCATGAGGGATACGGAAGTCCTCGATGAAGCGACGGCGACGGAAGCGCAAAAGGAGGCCTTTGCAAAGAAGAACACGGAGGCGCTCATGCTAATGATGTCCGGGATGTGTGAGTCATAGTGGGGCTATTTACAGGGCTGCAAGCTGGCAGTTGAAGCTTGGCAAAAACTCTGTGCCATCCATGAATCCAAGTCGCTGGCAAACAAAATCTTTGCAATGAAGCGACTACTGACAGTGAGAATCGAGGAGGGAGATGATGTCATCACCGCCATGGAGCAGATCGAGTCACTTGCCTCACAATGCAACGACGTGGGGTGGAAGATCGACACACAACTGCAGGCGGTGGCCCTCCTCACGGCCGTTCCTGACAGTTGGAACCCTCTCATTATAGTATTGGGAGGATGGGCAGAGGACAAGCTCACCTATGGCGCGATTGCTGAGTACATCCTCAACGAGGCGCAACGAAGGAGCTGCAAGGAGTCCTCGTCGTCCTCATCGGCCATCGTCACCAAAACGCGTAATGGCAGAAGCGGGGCCAAGGGAGGTGGGAGACATGGCGGCGGCAAGATGGGCACCAAGAAGGGTGCGTGCCATAACTGCGGCAAGGAGGGCCATTGGGCCTGTGAGTACACCAAGGAGGCAAAGGCCTGCGGCACGGACGCCAAAGGCAAGAAGGTGCTCCTCAACGGCACTCAAAACCACTACCTCAAGAAGGCCAACCGGCGATGCCTTGACTCCGGAGCGGAGGAGCATACCTAGGTCGACAAGGTCGGGTTCATCAACTACACCAAGTCCAGCAAATCCATGGTGGTCGCAAACGACAAGGTCGAGCCGGCGGCTGGCCAAGGAGACGTGGACGTGGAGGTGGTGGTTGGCGGAAAGCGGGTGCAGCGCGTCATCAAGAACGTGCAGCACGTACCCAGCTTGGCTGACATTCTAAGTGTTAGCCGCCTGACTGACAAGGGGTACGCGGTGCATTTCAGGAGAAGAGGGGCAGTCGTGCGGAAGGACGGTGGCGGCAAACCCGTGCTGGAGGCTAAGCGCGACAGAGGCCTCTACATCGTGGAGACGAAGGTGATCCACGCGGCGACAGATTCAGCAGACTTGCAGGAACGCACCATCAACCTGGCCAAAGGAGGGGGAGCTGATCTGGAGCTCTGGCACCGACGACTGGGGCATTCCTCACTCCCAGTCGTGAAGGAGATGCCGAAGCGCGAGCTGGTACGTAGCCTCGTCATCGACGGTGCGGAAGAGGCGACAGATGCAACAGTGCACAAAAAGTGCGAGCCTTGCATCTTGGGTAAGGCGCGGCACAAACCGTTCAACGAGAACATGAATCGCGCCTCGGACTTGCTGGAGGTCGTGCACAGTGATGTGTGCGGACCATTCAAGACGGCGTCAAAGAGCGGCGCGCGTTACTTTGTCACCTTCATTGATGACTACAACATAAAACTCTTTGTGTACTTCATGAAGCGGAAAGGCGAGGTCTTGGACCGGCTGAAGGAGTATGTCGCCGCTGTGGAGAGGCAGACTGACCGGAAGGTCAAAGCGCTACGCAGTGACAACGGCGGAGAGTACGTGGGCTGTAGCGGGTGGATGAAGCAGCAGGGTATAAAATGGCAACAAACTACGCCGTATTTGCCTCAGTCAAATGGCATGGCGGAGCGGACAAACCAGACACTGCTGAACATGGTATGGACCATGTTGGTGGATGCGGAATTGCCGCGACGTTTCAGGGCGGAAGCTGTGCGTAGAGCAAGCTACATCATCAACCTCACTCCTACAGCGGTGCTGAAGGGGAGGAGTGTCTGGAAGACGCTACAGGAGGTTTGGAGCGGGCGCAAGCCAAGTGTGGCACACCTGAAAGTGTTCGGGTGCAAGGCGCACGCAGTGGTGCAGGCTGCGCAAAGGCGTGACAACAAGCTGGAGCCGCGGGCAAATTTGTATCTCTTCCTTGGCTATGAGAGCACACATAAGGCGTACCGGCTCTATGACATGTGCAAGTAGGAGGTAATCCGCAGCCGAGACATCGAGTTCGACGAGTAGCAGAGTTACATCAGCAGCAACGACGCGGGCGTGGTGGACTCCCCAAAGACGGGGGAGTGGTTCCAGCTCCTTGACTACAAGAAGGAGCCGGCGGAAGCCAAAGTTGAGGATGCGGCATCAGAGCGCGAAGGTGCACCAGCGGTGGCAGCCAACGCGGAGGACTCTGATGACGATCAAGCTGATGGGAACATCTACTGGAAGGATCCGGCGGATGAGGTACCTAGGGTGCCCAGGCACGCACTCCTGGCAGAGTGTGCATCGGGCGTCGGTGGAAAATCCACTGGACGTGCCGGTCGTTCAGGAAAAGTTTTGCTAGAACGAGAGAGATCCTCGGGGAGCCGTCTGGTCGATGATTTACCGGAGCGTGCTGAGTTGGAGGGATTGCAGCAGAGTGAAGATGCGCCACCAAAACTACCGTGTCGCAGCGGGAGGCAGCGAAAAGCAGGGAAGCGCTTTGATGCAAGCACCGGGCGATGGATTGGCATGACGCGGTGCATGCTGGCTGCCAACGGAGCCGACTATCGTGCAAGAGGCGCTTGCACGACCTGAAGGGGATAAATGGGACGCAGCCATTAAATCGGAGCTGGCATCCATCACGGAAAATGATACGTGGGAGCTGGTTGACAGGCCAAAAGATGCCGAGGTCATCGACTCAAAGTGGGTCTTTAAGACCAGGTTCACAAAGGAGGGTGTCGTTGACAAATACAAGGCGCAACTGGTGGCGAAGGGTTACGTACAGCGTAAGGGGGAGCACTACGATGAGACGTTTGCTCCCATCGCCAAGTTCACAAGCATCCGAGCGATCCTTGCGGTGGCGGCCGCGAAGGACATGGAGCTCCACCAAATGGACGTAAAGACGGCCTTCCTCAACGGCATCATAGACAAAGAGATCTACATGGAGGTACCAGAGGGGATGGAGGCGCCGGAGGGAAAGGTGTGTAAGCTGCGGAAGTCCTTGTATGGGCTAAAACAATTGCCCAGATGCTGGTACCAACAGATGGACAGCTTCATGGCACAGCTCGGCTTCAAGCGCTGTGAGGCGGATCACAGCGTGTACGTGCGGCGCAACATAAAGCTTCATCAGATCATTGCACTATACGTGGACGATTTGATTGTCTACT
Source organism: Penium margaritaceum (assembly GCA_023375785.1). Lineage (NCBI taxonomy): Eukaryota > Viridiplantae > Streptophyta > Zygnematophyceae > Desmidiales > Peniaceae > Penium > Penium margaritaceum. The sequence goes on along the minus strand of SZWC01002540.1, from coordinate 133,612 downwards.
TGATGGATTTGCCGAGCCTACAGCAGCTGAAAGAGCAGCTGAGCAGCAGATTCTAGATGTCAGATATGGGGCAGCTGGAGTACTACCTCGGGGTGAGCATTATGCGGAACCGGAGGGCGCGTACGCTTGAGCTGGGACAGGCCAAATACGTGGCCGAGGTGCTGAAGCGGTACGGCATGGAGGACTGCAAACCAGTTGGCAGTCCAGTCTCCACGACCTGTGAACTGAGTGCGGCGATGGCGCCGCAAACAAACGAAGAGTGGGAGGATATGGCAGAGGTGCCCTACCAATCGTCGGCGGGCAGTCTCATGTACGCCATGGTGGCGACTCGACCAGACTTGGCCTACGCGGTGAGCCAAGTGAGCAGGTACGTGGCTGATCCAGGGCCACTACACTGGCAGGCGGTCAAGCGCATCCTGCGCTACCTGCAGGCGACGCGGCATTCGCGCTTGAGGTTCGACGGCAAGGGGCGGGCGGACCCCTAGCTTCTGGTATGCTACACGGACGCAGACTACGCTGGCGATGTGGACAAACGGAAGTCCACATCCGGCTACGTGTTCTTCCTTGCTGGTGGAGCGGTCTTGTGGTACAGCAGAAAGCAAGACTGTGTTGCCACCTCCACATTGGAAGCAGAGTACATCGCGTTGGCCGAGGCGGTCAAGGAGGCGGTGTGGCTCCGCAGGTTGCTAGGGGAGCTGGGCGTACTGCAGCAGGAGCCAACGGTGGTGCAAGAGGACAACACATGCACAATCTCGCTGACCGACAACCCGACGCAGCACAGGAGGACGAAGCACATTGACGTGCGTTACCATTAAGCACGGGACATGGTTGAAAAGGGGCAGGTGGTGCTGCAACATTGCAGCATGCACAACATGCTTGCGGATTGCTTGACCAAAGCGCAACACGTCAACCGGCACGCATTGAGCGTGGCCGGGCTTGGGATGACCAGCTATGATGGGCTGGAGGGCGCAGCGAAAGATGAGTGAGAGCAAGCAGGAGCAGCGGGCATGGCAGGTGCAAGGGGGAGAATGCTGAACATTTGCCCCTCTGCATGCCCAAGTGCGGCACCAGGAGGCGCCGACGAGCCGCTAGAGAGAGGAAAATATTTGTCCATGGATCTGGCAACTCGATTGCTCAGATCGTAAAATGGAGGATTGCCCCTGAAAGGTGACAAGTTGTTGAATCCGGTGGAAGTTGTTTCAACGGACTCGGACAAGTAACAAGGGAGATATGGGCTTCCAAAGTTGGGGTGTGCGCGGCGATTCTGGGAGCCGGCCGCTGTTCGACTGCCGGTGAGTAATTGACCCGAGCGAGTAACAAAATGTCATATGGGGATTTTGCTCCGGAAGGACTGCCGAGGCGTCTGGTGGATGATCCGCCGGATTTCAGGAGTGTAGTTTGTTACTGAGGAACGTAGGCAAAATCCTGGCTCAGAGTCCGAAACTCAGAAGTACAGTTTGCTACTCAGGGACTTAGTCGAAATTCTGACTGGAAGTCCGCGAACAGGTTTTGACCCACATCAATCCCCATCACCAAACTCGATGATTAACTCATCGAAACAGACCCCAAAGGCACGAGGGGCGTGGCCACTACGCATAGGGACATTTGCGCCTCCGGAATGGCATTTTTGTATGGGTCCTTGATGTGTGAAGGCGCCTCGGCGGGCGACGTGGTGCGCGCCGCCGAGTGAGCGGCTTGTTTGGGGTGCTGTGCTTCGACTGACGTAGCGGGAGCTACGGTTATCCAAATTGCGCACGGTTTGGAGCATTGAAAAAGCTCATGACTAGCCCTACAAATGTTCACATCATGTCCATGTTCAAAAACTATTGCTAGATTGCATTATTCCCTTCGCAAAAGTGACTGTCTCGCAAATCCCTTCGACTCCCAGAAACATAGCGTGAGGCAACAAGCTCACATTTAGACTCAGAACCACCCGCAAAACATAGCCGTGAACACACAGTGGACCCGTCGGGCCACGTTGGAACTGCCTCCACCCGGGGGTCGTTTTCTGTCATGCACAACCAGGGTGCAACTAGGGTGCAACTAGGGCGCGCCTAGATCGTACATAGGGCGTAACAAGGGCGCAACTAGGGCGCAACTAGGGCGCATGTAGGCCGTAACTAGGGCGCAACTATGGAGCAACATGGGCGCAACTAGGGTGCAACTAGAGCGCAACTAGGGCGCAACTAGGGCGCAACTAGGATGCAACTAGGGCGCAACTAGGGCGTAACTAGCGTGTAGCTAGGGCGCAAGTAGGGTGCAAGTAGGGCACAAGTAGGGTGCAACTACGGCGCAAGTGGGGCACAACTAGGGCACAACTAGAGCACAGCTAGGGCGGAACGAGGCTGCAACGAGGGGGTAACAAGGGCGCAACAATGGCGCAACTAGGGCACAACTATGGCACAACTAGGGCGCCACTGGGGCGGAAATAAGGAACAACTAGGGCGCAACTAGGGCACAACTAGGGCGTAACTAGGGCGCAACAAAGGCGCAACTAGGGCACAACTAGGGTACAACTAGGGCATAGCTAGTGCCCATCTGAGGCGCAACTAGAACGCAAGTAGGCCGCCAATAGGGCGCAAGTAGGGTGTAATAAGGGCGCAAGAAGGACGCAACTTGGGTACAACTAGGACGCATATAGGGCACAAGTAGGGCACAACTAGGGCGCGACTAGGGCGCAAGTACGGCGCAGGTAGGGTGCAACCAGGGCACAACTAAGGCGTAACTAGGACGCAAATAGGCCACAACTACGGCGCAACTAGGGCGCAACTAGGGCGCAACTAGGGTGCAACTAGGGCGAAACTATGGCGCAACGAGGGCGCAACTAGGGCGCAACTTGGGTGCAACTAGGGCGCAATGAGGGCGCAACAAGGGCGCGACTAGTAGCAACTAACTAGGGCATAACTAGGGTGTAACTAGGGCGCAACTAGGGCGCAACTAGGGTGCAACTAGGGTGCAACTAACGTGCAAGTTGGGCGCAACTAGGGCGTAACTAGGGCGCAACTAGGGCGCAAGTAGGACGCAACTAGGACGCACGTAGGGGACAACTAGGGCGTAGCTAGTGCCCAACTGAGGCGCAACTAGGGTGCAAGTAGGTGCCAGAAGGGCGGAAGTAGGGTGCAGCTAGGGCACAAGTAGGGCGCAACTAGGACGCAACTAGGGCGCAACTAGTACGTAGCAGGGCGTAACTAGGGTGTAACTAGGGTGCAAGTAGGACGCAACTAGGGCGTAACTAGGATGCCCGGGCGCAACAAGGGCACAACTAGGGGGCAACTAGGACGCAAATAAGATGTAACTAGGACACAACTAGGGCACAACTAGGGCGCAACAAGGGCGCAACTAGGGCGCAACTGGGGTGCAACTAGTATGCAACTAGGGCGCAACTAGGGCGCGACTAGGGCGTGACTAGGGCGCAACTTGGTTTGCAGTCCGCATGACCTGAGGAATAGCAAAAAAAGAGGTTTTGAAGTCCGCTGCAGAAGAAAGCGCGACAGAAAAGTTTGCTAAGTATTGGCGGGGGGGATGCGTCGGCCGACCTCGACACCAGGTCGAGGTCGACACGTCGACCCTCGACACAGCACGCAGGGTCGAGTGTCCAGAGCAATATAGACTTGCCCCCTACATGCGCTCTACTTGCGTCCTACTTGCGTCCTATTTGATCCTACTTGCGCTCTAGCTGTGCCCTAATTGCGCCCTAGTTGTACCCTATTTGCGCCCTACTTGTGCCATAGTTGCGCCCTAGTTCTGCCTTAATTGGGCACTAGCTACGCCCTAGTTGTGCCCTAGTTGCACCCTGGTTGCACCCTAATTTCGCCCTACTTGTGCCCTACTTGCGCCCTACTTGCGCCCTATTTACGGCCTACTTGCACTCTAGTTGCACTGGACTTGTGCCCTAGTTATGTCCGAGTTTTGCCTCAGCTGGGCAATAGCTACGCCCTACTTGCACCCTAGTTACGTCCTTGTTGTGCCCCAGTTGCGCCCTAGTTACGCCCTACTTGAGCCCTAATTGCACCCTAGTTGCGTTGTAGTTCCGCTCTGCTTGCACCCTAGTTGCGTCATAGTTGCGCCCTAGTTGCACCCTACTTGCGTCCTATTTGCGCCCTACTTGCGCCCTGGTTGCGTCCTAGTTGCGCCCTACTTGCGCCCTACTTGTGCCCTACTTGCGCCCTTCTTGCAACCTACTTGGGCCCTAGTTGTACCCTAGTTGTGCCTTCGTTACGCCCTACTTGCGTCCTACTTGCGCCCTATTGCTCCATAATTGCACCCTACTTGCGCCCTAGTTGTGCCCTACTTGCGCCCTAGTTGCGCCCTTGTTGCGTCATATCTAGGCACTAGCAACACCCTAATTGCGCCCTAGTTGTACTCTAGTTGTGCCTAATTGTGCCCTACTTGCGTCCATGTGTGTCCTAGTTGCGCCCTATTTGCGCCCTAGTTGCGCCCAATATGCGTCCTGGTTGCGTCTCAGTTCGGCACTAGCTATGCCCTAGTTGCGCGCTAGTTGTGCCCTAATTGCGCCCTGGTTACATCCTAGTTGCGCCCTACTTGCGCCCTACTTGCGCCGTAGTTGCGCCCTAGTTGCGCCCCACTTGTGCCCTACTTGCGTCCTAGTTGCGCCCAAGTAGCGTTGTAGTTGCGCCCTACTTGAACCCTACTTTCGCCCTACTTGCACCCTAGTTAAGCCCTAGTTGCACCCTAGTTGCGCTCTACTTGCATCCTATTTGCGCCCTACTTGCGTTCTAGTTCCGCCCCAGTTGCGTCCTTGCTGCAGACGTAACCCTCGAGCCTCCCCGTGCAAAATGCTGAAGAGCCGCATGACCACACACTGGCTGCGGATACCCACTGTGGACACCTTCTGCGCCAACACAGCTACCGCCCACTAGGTCCAGCTCTCTTGCGCCTCGACCGAGCAGCGGCGTGGACCCTGAGTTGGGCAAATCCTAGCCAGCCAGGCGAGGAAGTCTCAAGACCGATCCCCCAGGCCGCCCTGAGTTTCCCACGCCAGGGGGCGCATAAAGTACCCACAGCGTGGAGTCTTGCCATACTTGGCACACTTCACCCCCTCGGCCGCCTCCTTCGCTTTTCAGGTTCCGTGGCCCTCGCTTAGTGCACGTCCACTGTTGTGACGTCGAGCACACAAAATGTGCCAGTCTTCCGATCCTCTGGTGGCAGGTCAGACCACAGCCCCCCCACGCCCCCCAGCAACGGCAGGATCCCCTCATGTTCCACCTACACTGGCAGCCGGTGCTCCCTGCATATGTTGGCAAGCTCCTCGTAAATGGAATGGTGGACATGCTGTGTCGCGCCACCCCATAGCTGCCATCAGGTGACAGTAGCTGGGTCCAAACTCCATAGAAAGGACCTGAAGCACAGATTCCGTCGCGCAAGCGTAGGCCATAGGGGCCAAGTCCCTGGCACCCAGCAGCCCCATCCCTCCAAAGGCGAATGGGAGCTGGACCCGTTGACGTGCTGGCATCTGTAGGTCGAAGCTCGTCGATCCCTCCGCAGGTGCCTGACGACCCGGAGGAGCTGGAGCACTACATCCCACACCTCCATGTCAAATCGGTGCAGCACCGCAAGCCAATGTGCCTCGGGTTATAGTGCATGCACCTAGAAGTCTACTCGTGGGACCACACAGAAGCGGAGGAGTGTCATCGCTGCCTGCACCTCCTCCATCCTACCCATTAGTGCCAAGCCACACACTTGCTCCTAAAGCCACCGGTATGCCCACATCACCTGAAAGGACTCAGAGCCGACTGGACAGCCCAGCACCAAAGGCCCGTCACGCCTACATGGGAGCTCAACTGGTGTTCACGGAACCGTCTCCTCTGACTATTGAATTAGAAGAAACTTTTGCGGTTGGATCTGTAGCCCCGGAGTGCTGCTGCCTCAACCTTGGCCGCTAAGCACGTCCAGACAAGGTGTTGTTTTGCGACAAGGTGTTGATTTGCGACAAGGTGTTGATTTGCGAGAGGGTGTTGATTTCCGAGAGGGTGTTGATTTGGAGCAGGGTGTTGATTTGCGACAAGGTGTTGATTTGCGAGAGGGTGTTGATTTCCGAGAGGGTGTTGATTTGGAGCAGGGTGTTGATTTGCAACAGGGTGTTGATTTGCGACAGGGTGTTGATTTGCGATAGGGTGTTGATTTGTGACAGGGTGTTGATTTGTGACAGGGTCTTGATTTGCGACAGGGTGTTGATTTGCGACAGGGTGTTGATTAGTGACAGGGTGTACATTTGTGACAGGGTGTAGATTTGTGACAGGGTGTAGATTTGTGACAGAGTGTTGATTTGCGACAGGGTGTTGATTTGCGATAGGGTGTTGATTTGCAACGGGGTGTTGATTTGCGACAGGGTGTTGATTTGCAACAAGGTGTTGATTTGCCACAGGGCGTTGATTTGCTGTTGGGTGTTGATCTGCAATGTGTTGATGTATGACAAGGTGTTGATTTGCAACGGGGTGTTGATTTGCGACAGATTACTGATTTACGATAGGGTGTTGATGTGCAATATGGTGTTGATTTGCGATAGGGTGTTGATTTGCGACAGGGTGTTGATTTGTAACAGGGTGTTGATTTGTGACAGGGTGTTAATTTGTGACAGGGTGTTAATTTGCGATAGGGTGTTGATTTGTCACATGGTGTTGATTTGCGACAAGGTGTTGATTTGCGAGAGGATGTTCATTTGTGACAGGGTGTTGATTTGCGACAGGGTATTAACTTGCGACAGGGTGTTTATTTGCGACAGGGTGTTGATTTGCGACAGGGTGTTGATGTCCGATAGGGTGTTGATTTGTGATAGAGTGTTAATTTGCAGCAGAGTGTTGATTTGTGATAGGGTGTTAACTTGCAACCAGGTGTTGATGTACGACAAGGTCTTGATTTGCGACAGTGTGCTGATTTGCGACAGGTGTAAATTTGCGACAGGGTATTGATTTGTGACAGGGTGTTGATCTGTGTCCGTGTGTTCATTTCCGACAAGGTGTTCATTTGCAACAGGGTGTTGATTTGGAACAGACAGTTGATGTACGATAGGGTGTTGATACACAACTGGGTGTTGATTTGCGACCGGGTGTTGATTTGCAACAAGGCGTTGATTTGCGACAGGGTGCTGATTTGCGACAAGGTGTTGACTTGCGACAGGGTGTTCATTTGCGACAGGGTGTTCATTAGCGACAGGGTGCTGATTTGCGACAGGATTTTTATTTGGGACAGGGTGTTAAATTGCGACAGGGTGTTGATTTGCGATAGTGTGTTGATTTGCAACATAGTGTTGATTTGCGTCAGGGTGTTGATTTGCGACGTGGTGTTGAATTTTGCGACAGAGTGTTGATTTGCAACAAGGTGTTGATTTGCGACATGGTGTTGATTTGTAATTGGGTGTTGATTTGCGACGTGTTGATTTGCGACAAGGTGTTGATTTGTGACATGATGCTGATTTGTGACAGGTTGTTAATTTACGATAGGGTGTTGATTTGCGATATGGTGTTGATTTGCGATAGGGTGTTGATTCGCGACAGTGTGTTGATTTGTGATAGGGTGTTGATTTGTGACAGGGTGTTAATTTGCAACATGGTGTTAATTTGCCACAAGGTGTTGATTTGCGACAGGGTGTTGATTTGCGACAAGGTGTTGATTTGCGATAGGGTGTTGATGTGCGACAGGGTTTTGATTTGGGACTGGGTGTTAATTTGTGACAGGGTGTGGATTTGCGATAAGGTGTTGATTTGCGACAGGGTGTTGATTTGTGACAGGGTGTTGATTTCCGATAGAGTGTTAATTTGCAACAGAGTGTTGATTTTGCAACAGGGTGTTGATTTGCAACAAGGTGTTGATTTACGACAAGGTCTTGATTTGCGAAATGGTATAGATTTGCGACAGGTGTAAATTTGTAACAGCGTATTGATTTGTGACAGGGTGTTGATTTGCGGCTGGGTGTTTGTTTGTGAGAAGGTGTTCATTTGCGACATGGTGTTGTTTTGGAATAGACACTTGATTTGCGATATGGTGTTGATGTGTGACCGGGTGTTGATTTGCGACAGGGTGTTGATTTGTAACAAGGTGTTGATTTGCGACAGGGTGCTGATTTGCGACAAGGTGTTGACTTGCGACAGGGTGTTGATTTGCGACCGGGTGTTCATTAGCGATAGGGTATTGATTTGCGACAGGATTGTTGTTTGCAACAGGGTGTTAAATTGCAACACAGTGTTGATTTGCGACAGGGTGTTGATTTGCGACATAGTGTTGATTTGTGACAGGTGCTGATTTGCGAGGGTGTTGATTTGCGAGAGGCTGTTGATTTGCGGCACGGTGTTGATTTGCGACAAGGTGTTGATTTCTGACAGGGTGTTGATTTGTGACAGGGTGCTGATTTGCAACAGGGTGTTAATTTGCGACATGGTATTGATTTGCGACAAGGTGTTGATTTGCAACTAGGTGTTCATTTGCAACAAGGTGTTGATTTGTGACAGGGTGTTGATTCACGACAGGGTGTTGATTTGCAAGAGGGTGTTCATTTGCGACAGGGTGCTGATTTGTGACAGGGTGTTGATTTGCGACAAGGTACTCATTTGCGACAGGGTGTTGATTTGCGACAGGGAACTGATTTGCGACATGGTGTTGATTTGCAACAGGGTGTTGATCTGTGACAGGGTGTTGATTTGTGACAGGGTGTTGATTTGCAACAAGGTGTTGATTTGCAACAGGGTGTTGATTTGCGACAGGGTGTTGATTTGTGACGAGGTGTTCATTTCCGACACGGTGTTGATTTGCTACAGGGTGCTGATTTGTGATAGGATGTTGATTTGGGACATGGTATTGATTTGCGATAGGGTGTTGATTTGCGACAGGGTGTTGATTTGTGACTGGATGTTGATTTGCGACATAATGTTGAGTTGCGATACGGTGTTGAATTTGATAGGGTCTGGATTTGCAATGGGGTATTGATTCGTGACAGGGTGTTGATTTGCAACATAGTGTTGATTTGTGACAGGGTGTTGAATTGCGAAGGGTGTCAATTTGCGACAGGGTGTTGATTAGCAAAAGGTTTTGATCTATGACAGGGTGTTGATTAGCAACAGGGTGTGGATTTGCAACAGGGTGTTGATTTGTTACAAGGTATTGATTTGCAATATGGTGTTGATTTGCGACAGGGTGTTGATTTGCAAGAGGCTGTTCATGTGCGACAGGGTGTTGATTTGCGTCAGGGTGTTGACTTGCGACAGGGTGTTGATTTGCAACAAGGTGTTGATTTGCAACAAGGTGTTGATTTGTGACAGGATGTTGATTTGTGACAGGGTGTTAATTTGCGACATGGTATTCATTTGCGACAAGGTATTGATTTGCGACAAGGGGTTGATTTGCGACAAGGTGTTAATTTGCGACAAGGTGTTGATTTACGCCAGGGTGTTGATTTGCCACATGGTGTTCATTTGCAAGAGGGTGTTGATTTGCGACAGGGTGCTAATTTGCGATAGGGTGTTGATCTGTAATAGGGTGTATATTTGCGACAGAGTGTTGATTTGCAACATGGTGTTACTTTGCGAAAGGGTGTTGATTTGCGACAGGGTGTTGATTTGCGACTGGGTGTTGATTTGCGACAGGGTGTTGATTTGCCACAGAAGGTTCATTTGTAACAAGGTGTTGACTTGTGATAGGGTGTTAATTTGTGTTAAGGTGTTGAGTTGCAATGAGGTATTGATTTGGCACAGGGTGTTTGCGACAGGGTATTGATTTGCAACAAGGTGTTCATATGCGAAAAGGTGTTCATTTCTATGTTTTACTCCTACTTGCCCGCTAAGTTGGGAAGTCCGGCAGTCGGAGAGTAGAGTTGCAGACTACCTACTCCAAGTCGGTGAAGTCGCTACACAGAAAAGTGTGGAAGCCAGGGCGGGCCTCAGGGAACTGGCTTGCTTCCCTTGAATCTTTGTACAAAACCTGGTCGTTGACACAAAACATGTCCAATCGTTGTACATGCAAGGATGCATCCCTGGTCGCTTACATCCTACTTGCGCCCTACTTGCGCCCTAGTTGCGCCTCAGTTTGGCACTTGCTACGCAATAATTGTGCCCTAGTTGCGCCCTAGTTGCATCTTACTTGCGCCCTACTTGCGCCCTAGTTGCACCCTAGTTGCGCCCTACTTGCACCGTAGTTGCGCCCTAGTGGCGCCCTAGTTGCGCCCTAGGTGTGCCCTGGTTGCGCACGAGTTGGAACCTACTTACGCCCTACTTGCACCCTACTTGGATCCTAGTTGTGCCTTAGTTGGGGACTAGCTACGCCCTAGTTGTGCCCTAGTTGTACCCTACTTGCATCCTACTTGTGCCCTATTTGTACTCTAGTTGCGCCTTAGTTGCATCCTAGTTGCGCCCTAGTTGCGCCCTAGTTACGCCCTATTTGCGCCCTAGTTATGCCCTAGGTGCGCCTTAGTTACGACCTAGTTGCACACTAGTTGCGTCCTAGTTGCGCCCTAGTTGCACCCTAGTTGCCCCCAGTTGCACCCTAATTGTTCCCTAGTTGCGCCCTTATGCAGACTTTCGCAACCTTACACGCACTTACATGTACTTACACGTACTTACATGTACTTACACATACTTACACGCACTTACACAAACTAACACACACTTTCACATACTTGCATGCACTTACACACACTTACATGCACTTACTCACACTTGCACACACTTACACATACTTCTACGTACATACATGTACTTACGCCCACTTACACGCACTTACACACACTTACACACACTTACACGTACTTACACGCACTTACACAAACTTACACACACTTACACGTACTTTCATGCACGTACATGCACTTGCACGCACTTACACACACTTATACGCACTTACACACACTTATACATACTTATACACACTCACACACACTTACACGTACTTACACACACTTACACGCACTTATACGTACTTACACGTACTTACACGCACTTACACGCACTTACACGCACTTGCACGTACTGAGACACACTCACACGTACTTACACACACTTACACAAACTTACACGCACTTACACGTACTTACACATACCTCCACGCACTTACGCACACTAACACGCACTTACATGTACGTACATGCACTTACACACAGTTACATGTACTTATACGCACATACACGCACTTATACATACTTACACGCACTTACACAAACTGACACACACCTACACAAACTAAACCGCACTTACATGCAATTACACACACGTATACGCACTTACATCCTCCTACACGCACTTACACGCACTTACACATACTTCCTCGCACTTACACGTACTTACACATACTTACATGCACTTACACGCTCTTACACATACTTACACACACTGACACGTACTCACACGCACTTACACGTACTTACACATACTTACACGTACTTACACAAACTTACACACACTTAAAGGCACTTACATGTACCTAGGTGCACTTACACGTACTTACATGCACTTACACAAACTTACACGCACTCACACGTACGTACGCGTACTTACACGCACTTACACGCACTGACACGCACTTACATGTACTTACATGCACTTACATACACTCACGCTCACTTACACAAACTAAAATGAACTTACACGGACTTACACACACTTACACGCACTTATACGCTCTTACACGCGCTTACACAAACTTACACGCACTTACATGCACTCACACGCAATTACACGTATGTACACGCACTTACACATGCTTACATGCACTGACATGCACTTACACGTACTTACACGCACTTGCACACACTTAAACGAACTTACACAAAATAAACATACTTACACACACGTTCATGCACTAACACGTACTTGCACATATTTACACGTACTTCCACGCACTTACACACACTTACATGCACTTATACGCACTTACACACACTTACACACACTTACACATACTTACACGCACTTACACACACTTACACACACTTACACGTACTTATGCATACTTACACAAACATACACGCACTTACACGCACTTACACGTACCTACATGTACGTACACGTACTTACACGTACTTAGACATACTTACACAAACTTACACGCACTCACATGCATTTACACATACTTATACACACTTACACGCACTGACACGTACTTGCACGTACTTACACACACTTACATACACTCATACGTACTTAAATAAACGAAAACGCACTTACACGCACTTAAAAGTACTTACACGCTCTTACACATACCTATACCCACTTACACGCAGTTATTTGTACTTACACGCACTTACTCGCTTTTACATGCACTTATATGCACATACACACACTTCCACATACTTATACGCACTTACACAAACTTACACGCAATTGCATGCACTGACACACATTACACGCACTTATACACACTTACACGCACTTACACGATCTTACACATATGTATACGCACATACACGCACTCATACACACTTACACGCACTTACAAGCACTTACACGCACTTACACACATGTACACATACTCACACGCACGTACACGAACTTACACGCACTTACACGTACTTACACACACGTACACGCACTTACATGCACTAACACACACTTACACGCAGGTATATGTAGTTACACGCACTTACACGCACTTACACGCACCTACACGCACTTACACATACTTATACGCACTTACACAAACTCACATGCACTTACAGGAACTAAAATGCACGTACACACACGTACACGCTCCTACATGCACTTTCACGTACTTACAAGCACGTACAAGCACTTACACACACTTTCACACACGCACACACACTTACACCCACTTACACGTACTTACACACACTTACACGCACTTACACGAACTTACACGTACTTACATGCACTTACATGCACTTACATGCACTTAGACGCACTTACACGCACTTACACGCACTTATACGCACTTACACGTACTTACATGTACTTACACGCACTTACATGCACTTACGCGCACTTATACGTACTTATACAAACTTACACACACTATCACACACTTACACGCACTTACACACACTTACACAAACATACACGTACTTGTACGCACGTACACGTACTTACACGCACTTACACATACTTTCACGTACATACAACACTTACACACACTTACACACACTTACAGAAACTTACACGCACTTATACGTACTTACACACACTTACACACACTTACACGCACTTACACGCACTTATACAAACTTACACAAACTTACACATACCTACATGCACTTACACACACTTACACGCACTTACATAAACATACACGTACTTACACGTACTTACACGCACTTACTTGTACTTACACACACTTGCACGTACTTACACACACTGACACGCACTTATACATACTTACACGCACTTACACACATTTACACATAGTTACATGAACTAAAACGTACTTACAAACACTTACACATACTTACCTGCACTTGCACACACTTACACGTACTTCCATATACTCGCACGCACTTACACACACTTATACGCACTTACACGCACTTACACGTACTTACACACAATTACACGGACTTACACACACTTACGCGCACTTACACGTACTAGCACATACTTACACGCACTTACACAAACTTACACATACTTACACGTACCTACACACACTTACACACACTTACAAACACTTACACGCACTTACACGCACTTACACGCACTCAAACACACTTACACGCACTTACACGCACTTACACATACCTACACGCACTTACACGCACTAACACGCACTTACATGCACGTACATGCACTTACATGCACTTACACATACTTATGCGCTAATCAGCACCTTGTCGCAAATCAACACCCTGTCGCAAATCATGACCCTGTCGGAAATCAACACCCTGTCAAAAATCAACACCCTGTCACAAATCAACACGTTGTCGCAAATCAACACCCTGTTGCAAATCAACACCCTGCTCCAAATCAACACCCTCTCGGAAATCAACACCCTCTCACAAATCAACACCTTGTCTCAAATCAACACCTTGTCGCAAATCATCACCTTGTCTGGACGTGCTTAGCGGCCAAGGTCGAGGCAGCAGCACTTCGGGGCTACAGATCCAATCGCAAAAGTGTCTTCTAATTCAATAGTCTGAGGAGAGGGTCCCGTGAACACCAGTTGAGCTCCCATGTAGGCGTGACGGGGCTTTGGTGCTGGGCTGTCCAGTCGGCTATGAGTCCTTTCAGGTGCTGTGGGCATACCGGTGACTTCAGGAGCAAGTGTGTGGCTTGGCACAAATGGGTAGGATGGAGGAGGTGCAGGCAGCGATGACACTCCTCCGCTTCTGTGTGGTCCCGCGAGTAGACTTCTAGGTGCATGCACTATAACCCGAGGCACATTGGCTTGCTGTGCTGCATTTATTTGAGATGGAGGTGTGGGATGTAGTGCGTCACTCCTCCGGGTCGTCAGGCACCTGCGGAGGGATCGACGAGCTTTGACCTACAGATGCCAGCGCGTCAACGGGTCCAGCTCCCATTCGCCTTTGGAGGGGTGGGGCTGCTGAGTGCCAGGGACGTGGCCCCTCTGGCCTACGCTTGCGCGACGGGATCTGTGTTTGAGGCCCTTTCTATGGAGTTTGGCCCCTTCCTCCCTACGGACCGTGAGCTTCACTTTCTTACTCCAATGCGGGCTGAGGTGATGTCGGCACTGTCCAGGCTGGTGTGCAAGGCATTGCCTTTCGTCGAGAGGACTTCCGCCTTCATACTCAGATGTGGCTCGAGTTGTCGGTGCCCCACCTTGTTCTCGCCAAGATGGATAGTTTGGAGCCAACTGCTGTCACCCGAAGGCAGCATTGGGGTGGCGTGACACAGCACGTCCACCATTCCATTTATGAGGAGCTTGCCGACATATGCAGGGAGCACCGGCTGCCAGTGAAGGTGGAACATGAGGGGATCCTACCATTGCCGGGGGGGGGGGGGGGGGGGGGG
>SZWC01002540.1:102527-118521 GCA_023375785.1 Penium margaritaceum | reverse complement strand
GGGGGGGGGGGGGGGGGGGGGGGGGGGGGGGGAGCTGTGGTCTGACCTGTCACCAGAGGAGCGGAATACTGGGACATTTTGTGTGCTCGACGTCACAACAGTGGACGTCCACCGAGCGAGGACCACGGAACCTGAAAAGCAAAGGAGGCGGCCGATGCAGCGAAGTGCGCAAAGTATGGCAAGACTCCGCGTTGTGGGTACTTTATGCGCCCCCTGGCGTGGGAAACTACGGGCGGCCTTGGGGATCGGTGTTGAGTCTTCCTTGCCCGGATGGCTCGGATTTGCCTGGCTCAGGGTCCACGCCGCTGCTCGGCCGAGGCGCAAGAGAGCTAGGCCTAGCGGGCAGTAGATGTGTTGGCGCAGAAGGTGTCCACAGTGGGCATCTGCAGCCAGTGTGTGGTGATGCGGCTCTTCAGTATTTTGCACGCGGAGGCTCGAGAGTTACGTCCGCAGCAAGGGCGCAATTGGAGCGCAACTAGGACGCAAGTAGGGCGCAAGTAGGATGCAAGTAGGGTGCAACTAGGGCGCAACTAGGGCTTACCTAGGGTGTAAGTGGGTCGCAAGTAGGGTTCAAATAGGGCGCAACTAGAATGCTACTTGGGCGCAACTAGGACGCAAGTAGGGCACAAGTGGGGCGCAACTAGGGTTCAACTAGGACGCAACTAGGGCGCAATTAGGATGCAAGTAGGGCGCAACTAGGATGTAACTAGGGTGCAACTAGGGCACAAATAGCGTGCAACTAGGGCATAGCTAGTGCCCAACTGAGACGCAACCAGGACGCAACTTGCGCGCAACTAGGGCGCAAAGAGGGCGCAACTAGGGCACACATGGGGACTAGTAGGGCACAACTAGGTACAACTAGGGTACAACTAGGGCACAACTAGGGTGTAGCTAGTGCCTAGCTGTGTTGCAACTAGGGCGCAACTAGGGCGCAAGTAGGGCACAACTAGGGCGCAAGTATGGCGCAACTAGGGAGCAATAGGTCGCAAGTCGGACACAAGTAGGGCGTAACGAAGGCACAACTAGGGTACAAATAGGGTGCAAGTAGGGCGCAAGTTGGTCGCAAGTAGGGCGCAAGTAGGGCGCAAGTAGGGTGCAAGTAGGGTGCAACTAGGACGCAACCAGGGCGCAAGTAGGGTGCAAGTAGGATACAAGTAGGGTGCAAGTAGGGCGCAACTATGACGCAGCTATGGTGCAAGCAGAGCGCAACTAGGGCGCAACTAGGGTGCAATTAGGGCTCAAGTAGGGCGCAACTAGGCCGTAACTGGGGCACAACAAGGACGTAACTAGGGTGCAACCAGAGCGTAGCTACTGCCCAGTTGAGGCACAACTTGGACGTAACTAGGGCACAAGTCTGGTGCAAATAGGGTGCAAGTAGGCCGTAAATAGGGCGCAAGTAGGGCGCAAGTAGGGCACAAGTAGGGCCGAATTAGGGTGCAACCAGGGTGCAACTAGGGCGCAACTAGGGCGTAGCTAGTGTCCAATTGAGGCAGAACTAGGGTGCAACTAGGGCGCAAGTAGGGCGCAAATAGGGTGCAAGTAGGGCGCAACTATGGCACGAGTAGGGCGCAAATAGGGTGCAACTAGGGCGCAATTAGGGCGCAACTAGAGCGCAAGTAGGACGCAAACAGGGTGCAAGTAGGACGCAAGTAGGGCGCATGTAGGGCGCAGGTCTATGTTGCTCTCGACTCTCGACCCTGCGTGCTGGGTCGAGGGTCGACGTGTCGACCTCAACCTGGTGTCGAGGTTGGCCGACGCATCCCCCCCGCCAATACTCAGCAAACTTTTCTGTCGCGCTTTCTTCTGCAGCGGACTTCAAAACCCATTTTTTTGGCAATTCCTGAGGTCTTGCGAACTGCAAACGGTTCGCCGGCAAACCTGGTCTGTCATCCCCTCCCTTTTTTCTTTTCTTCTCTCAATCACTAAATGGTAGACGCTTGACGGTAGGGGATGGACGGTCTTCCGTCTGGACTAGGCTGGACTAGGCTGGACGGTAGATGATGGACGATAGAGGCTGGACTTCTCACCTTGGACAGGAGACGCTGTAGACGCTAGACAATAGACGCACTAGACGCTGGACAGTAGATGCGCTAGATGCTAGACAGCAGACGCGCTAGACGCTGGACAGAGGACACGACGACGGTGGACACTGGACGCGGTGACGATGGACGAAAAACGGTGGACAAAAGGTGCTGAACACGAGCGTCAAATTTTTATCTGTCACATGTGGCGGCAGGGAGTCTGTCGTGACCTATCCTTTTTCTTTTGGGTTTGGGGACTGGCACCAAAGCAAGATAGGATATGGACCTGGGAAAAAGTGTAATCAACAGATTCAAGACTGTGATGCTGTCAGTTATCTGAGGAGTGAATGGAAACGAGATCTGTGGATGGATTTGAATCTGGAACATTAAACGTGACATGAATGCCAAGTTATGGGTCATGTAGGGCGCAACTAGGGCGCAAATAGGGCACAAGTAGGACACAACTTGGGCGCAACTAGGGCACAACTAGGACGTAGCTAGGTGCCCAACTGAGGCGCAACTAGGGCGCAAGTAGGATGCAAGTAGGGTGCAAGTAGGGTGCAACTAGTGCATAACTAGTGCACAAATAGGGAAGAATTAGGGCGCAACTAGGGCGCAACTAAGGCGCAACTAGGGTGCAAGTAGGGCGCAACTAGGGTGCAACTAGGGCACAAGTAGGGCGCAAGAAAGACGCAAGTAGAGCGCAACTAGGGCACAACTAGGACGTAGCTAGTGCCCAACTGAGGCGCAACTAGGGCGCAAGTAGGATGCAAGTAGGGTGCAAGTAGGGTGCAACTAGTGCGTAACTAGGGCACAAATAGGGCAGAACTAGGGTGCAACTAGGACGCAACTAAGGCGCAACTAGGGTGCAAGTAGGGCGCAACTAGGGTGCAACTAGGGCACAAGTAGGGCGCAAGAAAGACGCAAGTAGAGCGCAACTAGGGCACAACTAGGACGTAGCTAGTGCCCAACTGAGGCGCAACTAGGGCGCAAGTAGGATGCAAGTAGGGTGCAAGTAGGGTGCAACTAGTGCGTAACTAGGGCACAAATAGGGCAGAACTAGGGTGCAACTAGGACGCAACTAAGGCGCAACTAGGGTGCAAGTAGGGCGCAACTAGGGTGCAACTAGGGCACAAGTAGGGAGCAAGAACGATGCAAGTAGAGCGTAACTAGGATACAACTAGGACGTAGCTAGTGCCCAACTGAGGCGCAACGAGGGCGCAAGAGGGGCCCGAGTAGGACGTAAGTAGGGTGCAATGAGGGCGCAAGAAGGGTGTAATTAGGGCACAAATAGGGCGCAACTAGGACGTAACTAGGGCGCAAGTAGGGCGCAACTAGAGCGCAAGTAGGGCGCAAGTAGGGCGCAAGTAGGGCACAACTAGGGCACAACTAAGGCACAACTAGGGCACCACTAGGGCGCAAGTAGGCCGCAACTAGGGCGCAACTAGGGGTCAACTAGGGCGCAACTAGGGCGCAACTAGGGCGCAACTAGGGCGCAACTAGGGCGCAACTAGGGTGCAACTATGACGCAACTAGGGCGCAACTATGGCGCAACTATGGCGCAACTAGGGCGCAACTAGGGCGCAACTAGGGCGCAACTAGGGCGCAACTAGGATGCAATGAGTGCGCAACAAGGGCGCAACGAGGGCGCAATGAGGGGGCAACTAGGGTGTAACTAGGGTGCAACCAGGGTGCAACTAGGGCGCAACCAGGGTGTAACTAGGGAGCAACTAGTTTGCAAGTTGGACGCAACTAGGCCGCAACTCAGGCGCAACTTGGGCGCAAGTATGGTGCAACTAGAGCGCAACTAGAGCGCAACTAGGGCGGAACTAGGGCGCAAGTAAGGTGCAACCAGGGCGCAACTAGAGCGCAAGTAGGGCACAACTAGGGCACACCTAGGACGCAACAAGGGTGCAACTAGTGCGCAAGTTCCGCGCAACTATGGCGCAACTGAGGCGCAACTAGCGCGCCAGTAGGGCGTAAGTAGGACGCAACTAGGGCGCAACTAGGGCACAACTAGGGCGTAGCTAATGCCCAACTGAGGTACAACTACGGTGCAAGTAGGGTGCCAGTAGGGCGCAAGTAGGTGCAATAAGGGCACAACTAGGGTGCAACTATGGCGCTGTTGAACATTTGTCCCTCTGCATGCTCACGTGCGGCGCCGGGAGGCGCCGACAGGCCGCCAGAGAGAGGAAAATCTTTGTCGACGGATCTGGCGACTCAAGGATTGCTTGAATCCTTAAAAGAACGATTGTCCCTAAAGGTTCACGAGTTGCTGAGTCCGGTGGAAGTTGTTTCATTGGAATCGGACACGTAACGAGGGAGATATGGGCTTCCAAAGTTGGGATGTGCGCGGCAGTTCTGGGAGCCGGCCGCGGTTCGACTTCCGGTGAATAATTGACCGGAGCGAGTAACAAAATGCCATCTGGGGATTTTGCCCCGGAAGGACTGCCAAGGCATCCGGTGGATGATCTGCCGGATTTCAGGAGTCGGCATGTTACTGAGGGACAGCCAAAATCCTGGCTAGGAGTCCGAAACTCAGTAGTACAGTTTGTTACTCGGGGAATTAGTCAAAATTCCGACTGGAAGTCTGCGAACAAGTTTCAATCCACATCATTCCCCATCACCAAACTTGATGATTAACTCATCGAAACAGACCCCAAAGGCGCGAGGGATGCCGCCACTACGCATAGGGACATCTGCGCCTCCGGAATGGCGTTTTTGATGGGTCATTGCTGTGTGAAGGCGCCTCGGCGGGCGACGTGGTGCGCGCCGCCAAGTGAGCGGCTGGTTTTGGGTGCTGCACTTCGACTGACGTAGCGGGAGCTACGGTTATCCAAATCACACACAGTTTGGTGGCTTGGAGAGCTCATGACTAGCCCTACAAATGTTCACATCATATCCATGATGAAAAACTAATTACAAATCGCGTTATTCCCTTCGCAAGAGTGACTGTCTCGCAAATGCCTTCGACTCCCAGAAACATAGCGTGAGGCATTCAGAAAGCTCACGCTTAGACTCAGAACCACCCGCAAAACATAGCCGTGAACACACAGTGGACCCGTCGGGCCACGTTGGAACTGCCTCAACCCAGGGGCCGTTTTCTGACAAAGGGTTATGTGCCCACGGCCCTGACCGGTTTGCACATCGCTCACGACTTTCGCACCGGATGGGACGGTCGTCAGGGAAGACATTTCCGTCAAGCTCTAAGGTCCCAGAGTTGAAGACTGCGTAAATGGCGCACAATGAGACGCAGCCCATCCACAAGTATGCAGGTGGTCCTGGCTACGGACTATGGAGGTGGCACTTCGAGCTACACCTCGCGCATAAGGGGCTGCTGGAGGTCATGAGGGATACGGAAGTCCTCGACGAAGCGACGGCGACGGAAGCGCAAAAGGAGGCCTTTGCAAAGAAGAACATGGAGGCGCTCATGCTGTTGGTGTCCGGGACGTCCGAGTCGCTGTGGGGCTACTTACAGGGCTGTAAGCTGGCAGCCAAAGCTTGGCAAAAACTCTGTGCCATCCATCAATCCAAGTCGCTGGCGAATAAAATCTTTGCAATGAAGTGACTCTTGACAGTGAGAATCAAGGAGGGAGATGATGTCATCACCACCATGCAGTAGATTGAGTCGCTTGCCTCACAATGCAACGACGTGGGATGGAAGATGGACACGCAGCTGCAGGCAAAGGCCCTCCTCATGGCCGTTCCTGACAGTTGGAGCCCTCTCATTACAGTCTTGGGAGGATGGGCAGAGGACAAGCTCACCTTTGGTGCGGTTGCAGAGTACATCCGCAACAAGGCGCAAGGACGGAGCTGCAGGGAGTCCTCGTCGTCCTCATCGGCCCTCGTCACCAAAACGCGTGATGGCAGAAGCGGGGCCAAGGGAGGTGGCACACATGGCAGCGGCAAGAAGGGCGCCAAGAAGGGTGCGTGCTGTAACTGCGGCAAGGAGGGCCATTGAGCCTATGAGTGCACCAAGGAGGCAAAGGCCTGCGGCACGGACGCCAAAGGCAAGAAGGCGCTCCTCAACGACACTCAAAACCACTACCTCAAGAAGGCCAGCCGGCGATGCCTTGACTCCGGAGCGGAGGAGCATACCTAGGTCGACAAGGTCGGGTTCATCAACTACACCAAGTCCAGCAAATCCATGGTGGTCGCGAACGACAAGGTGGAGCCGGTGGCTGGCCAAGGAGACGTGGACGTGGAGGTGGTGGTTGGCGGAAAGCGGGTGCAGCGCGTCATCAAGGACGTGCAGCACGTACCCGGCTTGGCTGACATTCTAAGTGTTAGCCGCCTGACTGACAAGGGGTACGAGGTGCTCTTCANAAGGTCGGGTTCATCAACTACACCAAGTCCAGCAAATCCATGGTGGTCGCGAACGACAAGGTCGAGCCGGCGGCTGGCCAAGGAGACGTGGACGTGGAGGTGGTGGTTGGCGGAAAGCGGGTGCAGCGCGTCATCAAGGACGTGCAGCACGTACCCAGCTTGGCTGACATTCTAAGTGTTAGCCGCCTGACTGACAAGGGGTACGAGGTGCATTTCAGGGGAAGAGGGGCAGTCGTGCGGATGGACGGTGGCGGCGAACCCGTGCTGGAGGCTAAGCGCGAGGGAGGCCTCTACATCGTGGAGACGAAGGTGATCCACGCGGCGACAGATTCAGCAGACTTGCAGGAACGCACCGTCAACCTGGCCAAAGGAGGGGGAGCTAATCTGGAGCTCTGGCACCGACGACTGAGACATTCCTCACTCGGAGTCGTGAAGGAGATGGCAAAGCGCGAGCTGGTATGCGGCCTCGTCATCAACGGTCCGGAAGAGGCGACAGATGCAGCAGTGCACAAAAAGTGCGAGCCTTGCATCTTGGGCAAGGCGCAGAGCAAACCGTTCAACGATAACGTGAATCCCGCCTCGGACTTGCGGGAGGTCGTGCACACCGATGTGTGCTGACCATTCAAGATGGCGTCAAAGAGCGGCGCGTGTTACTTTGTCACCTTCATTGATGACTACAACAGAAAACTCTTCGTGTACTTCATGAAGCGAAAAGGCAAGGTCCTAGACTGGCTGAAGGAGTATGTCGTCGCTGTGGAGAGGCAGACTGACCGCAAGGTCAGAGCGCTACGCAGCAACAACGGCGGAGAGTACGTGGGATGTAGCGGGTGGATGAAGCAGCAGGGTATAAAATGGCAACAAACTACGCCGTATTGAACTCAGTCAAATGGCGTGGCAGAGCGGACAAACCAGACGCTGCTGAACATGGTACGGACCATGTTGGTGGATGCGGAATTGCCACAAAGTTTTTGGGTGGAAGCCATGCGTACAGCCAGCTACACCAACAACCTCACTCATACAGCAGTGCTGAAGGGGAGGAGCGGTTGGAAGACGCTACAGGAGGTTTGGAGCGGCGCAAGCCAAGTGTGGCACACCTGAAAGTGTTCGGGTGCAAGGCGCATGCGGTGGTGCAGGCTGTGCAAAGGCGTGACAACAAGCTAGAGCCGCGGGCAAATTTGTATCTCTTCATTGGCTATGAGAGCGCGCATAAGGCGTACCGGTTCTACGACATGCACAAGGAGGAGGTAATCCGCATCCGAGACGTCGAGTTTGACGAGCAGCAGAGTTACATCAGTAGCAACGACGCGGGCGTGGCGGACTCCCCAAAGACGGGGGAGTGGTTCCAACTCCTTGACTACGAGAAGGAGCCGGCGGAAGCGAAAGTTGAGGATGCGGCATCAGAGCGCGAAGGTGCACCAGCGGTGGCAGCCAACGCGAAGGACTCTGATGACGATCAAGCTGATGGGAACATCCACTGGAAGGATCCGGCGGATGAGGCACCTAGGGTGCCCAGGCACGCACTCCTGGCAGAGTGTGCATCGGGCGTCGGTGGAAAATCCACTGGACGTGCCGGTCGTTCGGGCAAAGTTTTGCTAGAACGAGAGAGATCCTCGGGGAGCCGTCTGGTCGATGATTCACCGGAGCGTTCTGAGTTGGAGGGATTGCAGCAGAGTGACGATGCGCCACCAAAACTACCGCGCCGTAGCGGGAGGCCGCGAAAAGCAGGGAAGCGCTTTGATGCAAGCACCGGTCGATGGATTGGCATGACGCGGTGCATGCTGGCTGCATCAACGGAGCCGACTACCGTGCAAGAGGCGCTTGCACGACCTGAAGGGGATCAGTGGGACGCAGCCATTCAATCAGAGCTAGCGTCCATTACGGAAAATGATACGTGGGAGCTGGTTGACAGGCCAAAAGATGCCGAGGTCATCGGCTCAAAGTGGGTCTTTAAGACCAAGTTCACAAAGGAGGGTGTGGTTGACAAATACAAGGCGCGGCTGGTGGCAAAGGGTTATGCACAGCGTAAGGGGGAGCACTACGATGAGACGTTTGCTCCCGTTGCCAAGTTCACAAGCATCTGGACGATCCTTGCGGTGGTGGCCGCAAAGGACATGGAGCTCCACCAAATGGACGTAAAGACGGCCGTCCTCAATGACATCATAGACAAAGAGATCTACATGGAGGTGCCAGAGGGGATGGTGGCGCTGGAGGGCAAGGTGTGTAAGCTACGGAAGTCCTTGTATGGGCTAAAACAATCGCCCAGATGCTGGTACCAACAGATGGACAGCTTCATGGCACAGCTTGGCTTCAAGCGCTGTGAGGCGGATCACAGCGTGTACGTGCGGCGCAACATAAAGCTCCATGAGATCATTGCACTATATGTGGACGATCTGATTGTGTGCTCGACGGATTTGCCGAGCCTATAGCAGCTGAGCAGAAGATTCCAGATGTCGGATATGGGGGATCTGGAGTACTACCTCGGGGTGAGCATTACGCGGAATCGGAGGGCGCGTACGCTTGAGCTGGGACAGGCCAAATACGTGGCCGAGGTGCTGAAGCAGTACGGCATGGAGGACTGCAAACCAGTTGGCAGTCCAGTCTCCACGACCTGTGAACTGAGTGCGGCGATGGCGCCGCAAACAAATGAGGAGCGGGAGGATATGGCAGAGGTGCCCTACCAATCGGCGGTGGGCAGTCTCGTGTACGCCATGGTGGCGACTCGACCAGACCTGGCCTACGCGGTGGGCGAAGTGAGCAGGTACGTGGCTGATCCAGGGCCACTACACTGGCAGGCGGTCAAGCGCATCCTGCGCTACCTGCAAGCGACGCTGCATGCGCGCTTGAGGTTCGACGGCAAGGGGCGGGCGGACCCCTTGCGTCTGGTCTGCTACACGGACGCAGACTACGCTGGCGATGTGGACAAACGGAAGTCCACATCTGGCTACATATTCTTTCTTGCTGGTGCACCGGTCTGGTGGTGCAGTAGAAAGCAAGACTGTGTTGCTACCTCCACAGTGGAAGCAGAGTACATCGCGCTGGCCGAGGCGGTCAAGGAGGCGGTGTGGCCCCGCAGGTTGCTAGTGGAGCTGGGCGTACCGCAGCAGGAGCCAACGGTGGTACAAGAGGACAACACGGGCACAATCTCGCTGACCGATAACCTAACGCAGCACAGGAGGACGAAGCACATTGACGTGTGCTACCATTACGCACGGGACATGGTTAAAAAGGGGCAGGTGGTGCTACAACATTGCAGCACGCACAACATGCTTGCGGATTGCTTGACCAAAGCGCAACACGTCAACTGGCATGCATTGAGCGTGGCCGGGCTTGGGATGACCAGGTATGATGGGCTGGAGGGCGCAGCGGAAGATGAGTGAGAGCAAGCAGGAGCAGCGGACATGGCAGGTGCAAGGGGGAGAATGTTGAACATTTGCCCCTCTGCATGCCCAAGTGCGGCATCGGGAGGCGCCGACGAGCTGCTAGAGAGAGGAAAATCTTTAGGGACGGATCTGGCAACTCGATTGCTCGGATCCTAAAATGGAGGATTGCCCCTAAAAGTTGACGAGTTGTTGAATCCGGTGGAAGTTATTTCGCCGGAATCGGACAAGTAACAAGGGAGATATGGGCTTCCAAAGTTGGGGTGTGCGCGGCGGTTCTGGGAGCCGGCCGCGGTTCCCCACTCCGGTAAGTGAGTAACAAAATGCCATATGGGGATTTTGCTCCGGAAGGAATGCCGAGGCGTCCGGTGGATGATCCGCCGGATTTCAGGAGTGCAGTTTGTTACTGAGGGACTTAGCCAAAATCTTGGCTCGGAGTCCGAAACTCAGTATTAGAGTTTGTTACTCAGGGAATTAGTCAAAATTCCGACTGGAAGTCCACAAACAAGATTCGACCCACATCAATCCCCATCACCAAACTCGATCATTAACTCATCGAAACAGACCCCAAAGGTACAAGGGGCGCCGCCACTACGCATAGGGACATTTGCGCCTCCGGAATGGCATTTTTGTATGGGTCCTTGATGTGTGAAGGCGCCTCGGCGGGCGACGTGGTGCGCATCGCCGAGTGAGCGGCTGGTTTGGGGTGCTGCGCTTCGACTGACGTAGCGGGAGCTGCGGTTATCCAAATTGCGCACGGTTTGGTGCATTGAAAAAGCTCATGACTAGCCCTACGAATGTTCAGGTCATGTCCATGTTAAAAAACTATTGCTAAATCGCGTTATTCCCTTCGCAAAAGTGACTGTCTCGCAAATGCCTTCGACTCCCAGAAACATAGCGTGAGGCAACAAGCTCACGCTTAGACTCAGAACCACCCGCAAAACATAGCGGTGAACACACAGTGGACCCATCGGGCCACGTTGGAACTGCCTCCACCCTGGGGCCGTTTTCTGACAGTCACAACTAGGGTGCAACTAGGGTGCAACTAGGGCGCGGCTAGGGCGTAACTAGGGTGTAACAAGGGCGCAAATAGGGCGCGACTAGGGCGCATGTAGGCCGTAACTAGGGCGCAACTATGGAGCAACATGGGCGCAACTAGGGTGCAACTAGAGCGCAACTAGGGCACAACTAGGGCGCAACTAGGATGCAACTAGGGCGCAACTAGGGCGTAACTAGCGTGTAGCTAGGGCGCAAGTAGGGTGCAAGTAGGGCACAAGTAGGGTGCAACTACGGCGCAAGTGGGGCACAGCTAGGGCGCAACTAGAGCACAGCTAGGGCGCAACGAGGGCGCAACGAGGGGGTAACAAGGGCGCAACAATGGCGCAACTAGGGCACAACTAGGGCGCAACTAGGGCGCCACTAGGGCGCAACTAGGGCACAACTAGGGCGCAACTAGGGCGCAACTAGGGCACAAATAGGGCGCTACTAAGGCGCAACTAGGGCGTAACTAGGGTACAACTGGGGCGTAGCTAGTGCCCAACTGAGGCGCAACTAGGGCGCAAGTAGGCCGCCAATAGGGCACAAGTAGGGTGTAATAAGGGCGCAAGAAGGACGCAACTTGGGTACAACTAGGACGCATCTAGGGCACAAGTAGGGATCAACTAGGGCGCGACTAGGGCGCAAGTACGGCGCAGGTAGGGTGCAACCAGGGCACAACTAAGGCGTAACTAGGGCGCAAATATGCCGCAACTAGGGCGCAACTAGGACGCAACTAGGGCGTAACTAGGGTGGAACTAGGGCGAAACTATGGTGCAACGAGGGCGCAACTAGGGCGCGACTAGGGCGCAACTAAGGCACAACTAGGGCGCAATGAGGGCACAACGAGGGTGCGACTAGTGCGCAACTAACTAGGGCATAACTAGGGTGCAACTAGGGCGCAGATAGGGTGCAACTAGGGTGCAACTAGGGTACAAGTAATGTGCAAGTTGGGCGCAACTAGGGCGTAACTAGGGCGCAACTAGGGCGCAAGTAGGACGCAACTAGGACGCACCTAGGGGACAACTAGGGCGTAGCTAGTGCCCAGCTGAGGCGCAACTAGGGTGCAAGTAGGCGCCAGAAGGGCGGAAGTAGGGCGTAACTAGGGTGCAAGTAGGGCGCAACTAGGACGCAACTAGGGCGCAACTAGTGTGTAACTAGGGTGTAAATAGGGTGCAAGTAGGACGCAACTAGGGCGCAACAAGGATGCCCGTGCGCAACAAGGGCACAACTAGGGGATAACTAGGACACAAAAAAGATGTAACTAGGACACAAATAGGGCACAACTAGGGCGCAACAAGGGCGCAACTAGGGCGCAACCGAGGTGAAACTAGTACGCAACTAGGGCGCAACTAGGGCGCGACTAGGGCGTGACTAGGGCGCAACTTGGTTTGCAGTTCACAGGACCTCAGGAATAGCAAAAAGATGGGTTTTGAAGTCCGCTGCAGAAGAAAGCGCGACAGGAACGTTTGCTAAGTATTGGCGGGGGGGATGCGTCGGCCGACCTCGACACCAGGTCGAGGTCGACACGTCGACCCTCGACACAGCACGCTGGGTCGAGAGTCCAGAGCAATATAGACTTGCGCCCTACATGCGCTCTTCTTGCGTCCTACTTGCGCCCTATTTGCATCCTACTTGCGCTCTAGTTGAGCCCTAATTGTGCCCTAGTTGCACCCTATTTGCGCCCTACTTGTGCCATAGTTGCGCCCTACTTGTACCCTATTTGCGCCCTACTTGCGCCCTAGTTGCACCCTAGTTCTGCCTTAATTGGGCACTAGCTATGCCCTAGTTGTGCCCTAGTTGCACCCTGGTTGCACCCTAATTCGGCCCTACTTGTGGCCTACTTGCGCCCTACTTGCGCCCTATTTGCGACCTACTTGCACCCTAGTTGCACCAGACTTATACCCTAGTTACATCCGAGTTTTGCCTCAGCTGGGCAGTAGCTACGCTCTACTTGCACCCTAGTTACGTCCTTGTTGTGCCCAAGTTGCGCCCTAGTTACGCCCTACTTGAGCCCTAATTGCACCCTAGTTGCGCCGTAGTTGCGCTCTGCTTGCACCCTAGTTGCGTCATAGTTGCACCCTAGGTGCACCCTACTTGCGTCCTACTTGCGCCCTACTTGCGCCCTGGTTGCATCCTGGTTGCGTCCTACTTGTGCCCTACTTGCGCCCTACTTGTGCCCTTCTTGCGACCTACTTGCGCCCTAGTTGCACCCTAGTTGTGCCTTCGTTACGCCCTATTTGCGTCCCACTTGCGCCCTATTGCTCCCTAGTTGCGCCCTACTTGCGCCCTAGTTGTGCCCTACTTGCGCCCTAGTTGCGCCCTAGTTGCGTCATAGCTAGGCACTAGCTACACCCTAATTGTGCCCTAGTTGTACCCTAGGTGTGCCTAATTGTGCCCTACGTGCGCGCATGTGTGTCCTAGTTGTGCCCTATTTGCGCCCTAGTTGCGCCCAAGTTGCGTCCTGGTTGCGTCTCAGTTAGGCACTAGCTATGCCCTAGTTGCGCGCTAGTTGTGTCCTAGTTGCGCCCTAGTTACATCCTAGTTGCGCCCTACTTGCACCCTACTTGCGCCGTAGTTGCGCCCTAGTTGCGCCCCACTTGTGCCCTACTTGCGTCCTAGTTGCGCCCAAGTAGCATTGTAGTTTCACCCTACTTGAACCCTACTTGCGCCCTACTTGCACCCTACTTAAGCCCTTGTTGCGCCCTAGTTGTACCATACATGCATCCTACTTGCGCCCTACTTGCGTCCTAGTTCCTCCCTAGTTGCGCCCTTGCTGCGTACGTAACTCTCGAGCCTCCCCGTGCAAAATGCTGAAGAGCCGCATGACCACACACTGGCTGCAGATGCCCACTCTGGACACCTTCTGCGCCAACACAGCTACCGCCCGCTAGGCCTAGCTCTCTTGCGCCTCGGCCAAGAAGCATCGTGGACCCTGAGCCGGGCAAATCCTAGCCAGCCAGGTGAGGAAATCTGAAGACCGATCCCCCAAGCCGCCCTGAGTTTCCCACGCCAGGGGGCGCATAAAGTACCCACAGCGTGGAGTCTTGCCATACTTGGTACACTTCACCGCCTCCGCCGCCTCCTTTGCTTTTCAGGTTCCGTGGCCCTCGCTCAGTGCACGTCCACTGTTGTGACGTCGAGCACACAAAATGTGCCCGTCTTTTGATCCTCTGGTGGCAGGTCAGACCACAGCTCCCCCACGCCCCCTAGCAACAGCAGGATCCCCTCATGTTCCACCTACACTGGCAGCCGATGCTCCCTGCATATGTTTGAAAGCTCCTCGTAAATGGAATGGTGGACATGCTGTGTGGCGCCACCCTAACGCTGCCATCGGGTAGCAGCAGCTGGGTCCAAACTCCATAGAAAGGGCCTGAAGCATAGATTCCGTCGCGCAAGCGTAGGCCATAGGGACCACGTCCCTGGCATCCAGCAGCCCCATCCCTCCAAAGGCGAATGGGAGCTGGACCCGTTGACGCGCTGGCATATGTAGGTCGAAGCTGGTCGATCCCTCCACAGGTGCCTAACGACCCGGAGGAGCTGGAGCACAACATCCCACACCTCCATGTCAAATCAGTGCAGCACCGCAAGCCAATGTGCCTCGGGTTATAGTGCATGCACCTAGAAGTCTACTCGCATTCGCAAGACCTCAGGAATAGCCAAAAAATGGGTTTTGAAGTCCGCTGCAGAAGAAAGCGCGACAGAAACGTTTGCTAAGTATTGGCGGGGGGGATGCGTCGGCCGACCTCGACACCAGGTTGAGGTCGACACGTCGACCCTCGACCTAGGACGCAGGGTCGAGAGTCGAGAGCAACATAGACCTCCGCCCTACATGCACCCTACTTGCGTCCTACTTGCGCCCTATTTGCTTCCTACTTGCGCTCTAGTTACGCCCTAAGTGCGCCCTAGTTGCACCCTATTTGCGCCCTACTTGTGCCATAGTTGCGCCCTACTTGCACCCTATTTGCGCCCTACTTGCGCCCTAGTTGCACCCTAGTTCTGCCTTAATTGGACACGAGCTACGCCCTAGTTGCGCCCTAGTTGCGCCCTGGTTGCACCCTGGTTGCACCCTAATTCCGCCCTACTTGTGCCCTACTTGCGCCCTACTTGCACCCTATTTGCGGCCTACTTGCACCATAGTTGCACCAGACTTGTGCCCTAGTTACGTCCAAGTTGTGCCTCAACTGGGCAGTAGCTACGCTCTGGTTGCACCCTAGTTACGTCCTTGTTGTGTCCCAGTTACGCCCTAGTTGCGCCCTACTTGAGCCCTAATTGCACCCTAGTTGCGCCCTAGTTGCACTCTGCTTGCACCCTAGTTGCGTCATAGTTGCGCCCTAGTTGCACCCTACTTGTGTCCTACTTGCGCCCTACTTGTGCCCTGGTTGCGTCCTAGTTGCGCCCTACTTGCGCCCTACTTGCGCCCTACTTGCGCCCTACTTGCGACCATCTTGCGCCCTACTTGCGCCCTATTTGTACCCTAGTTGTGCCTTCGTTACGCCCTACTTGTGTCCGACTTGCGCCCTATTGCTCCCTAGTTGCGCCATACTTGCGCCCTAATTGTGCCCTACTTGCGCCCTAGTTGCACCCTAGTTGCGTCACAGCTAGGCACTACCTACACCCTAGTTGCGCCCTAGTTGTACCCTACTTGCGTCCTAGTTGCGCCCAAGTAGCATTCTAGTTGTGCCCTATTTGAACCCTACTTGCGCCCTACCTACACCCTAGGTAAGCCCTAGTTGCGCCCTAGTTGCGCCCTACTTGCATCCTACTTGCGCCCTACTTGCGTCCTAGTTGCGCTCCAGTTGCGCCCTTGCTGCGGACGTAACTCTCGAGCCTCCCCATGCAAAATGCTGAAGAGCCGCATGACCACACACTGGCTGCAGATGCCCACTGTGGACACCTTCTGCGCCAACACAGCTACTGCCTGCTAGGCCTAGCCCTCTTGCGCCTCGGCCGAGTAGCGGCGTGGACCCTGAGCCAGGCAAATCCGAGCCATCCGGGCAAGGAAGACTCAACACCGATCCCCAAGGCCGCCCAGAGTTTCCCACGCCAGGGGCGCATAAAGTACCCACAACGTGGAGTCTCGCCGTACTTTGCGCACTTCGCTGCATCGGCCGCCTCCTTCGCTTTTCAGGTTCCGTGGCCCTCGCTCGGTGGACGTCCACTGTTGTGACGTCAAGCACACAAAATGTCCCAGTATTCCGATCCTATGGTGACAGGTCAGACCACAGCTCCCCC
>SZWC01002540.1:47700-102355 GCA_023375785.1 Penium margaritaceum | reverse complement strand
CCCCCCCCCCCCCCCCCCGGCAATGGCAGGATCCCCTCATGTTTTACCTTCACTGGCAGCCGGTGCTCCCTGCATATGTCAGCAAGCTCCTCGTAAATGGAATGGTGGACGTGCTGTGTCACGCCACCCCAATGCTTCCGTCGGGTGACAGCAGTTGGGTCCAAACTATCCATCTTGGCTAGAACAAGGTGGGGCACCGACAACTCGAGCCACATCTGAGTATGAAGGCGGAAGTCCTCTCGACGAAAGGCAATGCCTTGCACACCAGCCTAGGCAGTGCCGACACCACCTCAACCCGCATTGGAGCAAGAAAGTGAAGCTCACGGTCCGTAGGGAGGAAGGGGCCAAACTCCATAGAAAGGGCCTGAAGCACAGAACCCGTCGCGCAAGCGTAGGCCAGAGGGGCCACGTCCCTGGCACCCAGCAGCCCCACCCCTCCAAAGGCGAATGGCAGCTGGACCCGTTGACGCGCTGGTATCTGTAGGTCAAAGCTCGTCGATCCCTCCGCAGGTGCCTGATGACCCAGAGGAGTCGAGCACTACATCCCACACCTCCATCTCAAATCAATGCAGCCCAGCAAGCCAATGTGCCTCGGGTTATAGTGCATGCACCTTGAGGTCTACTCACGGGACCACACACAAGCGGAGGAGTGTCATTGCTGCCTGCACCTCCTCCATCCTACCCATTTGTGCCAAGCCACACACTTGCTCCTGAAGCCACCGGTATGCCAACAGCACCTGAAAGGACTCATAGGCGACTGGACAGCCCAGCACCAAAGTCACGTCACGCCTACATGGGAGCTCAACTGGTGTTCACGGGACCCTCTCCTCCGACTATTGAATTAGAAGACACTTTTGCGATTGGATCTGTAGCCCCAAAGTGCTGCTGCCTCGACCTTGGCCGCTAAGCACGTCCGGACAAGGTGATGATTTGCGACAAGGTGTTGATTTGAAACAAGGTGTTGATTTGTGAGAGGGTGTTGATTTTGGAGAGAGTGTCGATTTGGAGCAGGGTGTTGATTTGCAACAGGGTGTTGATTTGCGACAGCGTGTTGATTTCTGATAGGGTGTTGATTTGTGATAGGGTGTTGATTTCCGATGGGGTCATGATTTGCGACAGGGTGTTGATTTGCATCAGGGTGCTGATTAGCGCGTAAGTATGTGTAAGTGCATGTAAGTGCATGTACGTGCGAGTAAGTGCGTGTTAGTGCGTGTAAGTACGTGTAGGTGTGTGTAAGTGCGTGTAAGTGCGTGTGTGTTTGAGTGTGTGTAAGTTTGTGTAAGTGCGTGTAAGTGTGTGTAAGTGTGTGTAAGTGCGTGTAGGTACGTGTAACTATGTGTAAGTTTGTGTAAGTGCGTGTAAGTACGTGCTAGTACGTGTAAGTGCACGTAAGTGTGTGTAAGTCCGTGTAAGTGTGTGTAAGTATGTGTCAGTGCGTGTAAGAGCGTGTAAGTATGTGTAAGTGTGTGCAAGTACGTGGAAGTGCGTGCAAGTGTGTGCAAGTGCAGGTACGTATGTGTAAGTGTTTGTAAGTACGTTTTAGTTAATGTAACTATGTGTAAATGTGTGTAAGTGCGTGTAAGTACGTGTAAGTGCGTGTCAGTGTGTGTAAGTGCATATAAGTGTGTGTAAGTACAAGTAAGTATGTGTAAGTACGTGTAAGTGCGTGTATGTTTATGTAAGTGCGTGTAAGTGTGTGTAAGTGCATGTAGGTATGTGTAAGTTTGTGTAAGTTTGTATAGCTGCGTGTATGTACGTATAAGTACGTATAAGTGCGTGTAAGTGCGTGTAAGTACGTATAAGTGCGTGTAAGTTTGTGTAAGTGTGTGTAAGTGTGTGTAAGTGTGTGCAAGTATGTGTATGTACGTGAAAGCATGTGTAACTGCGTGTAAGTGCGTGTACGTTCGTGCAAGTACGTATAAGTTTGTGTAAGTGTGTGTAAGTGTGTGTAAGTGTGTGATAGTGTGTGTAAGTTCGTGTAAGTACGTGTAAGTGCGTGTAAGTGCGTGTAAGTGCATGTAAGTGCATGTAAGTACGTGTAAGTTCGTGTTAGTGTGTGTAAGTGTGTGTAAGTACGTGTAAGTGGGTGTAAGTGTGTGTGCATGTGTGAAAGTGTGTGTAAGTGCCTGTACGTGCTTGTAAGTATGTGAAAGTGCATGTAGGAATGTGTAAGTGCGTGTACGTGCATTTTAGTTCCTCTAAGTGCATGTGAGTTTGTGTAAGTGCGTATAAGTACGTGTAAGTACGTGTAGGTGCGTGTAAGTGCGTGTAAGTGCGTGTAATTACATATACCTGCGTGTAAGTGTGTGTTAGTGCATGTAAGGGCATGTAGGCGTGTGTAAGGTCGTGTAAGTGCGTGGAAGTTCGTGTAAGTTTGTGTGAGTATGTGTACATGTGTGAGAGTGCGTGTAAGTGCGTGTAAGTGTGTGTGAGTGTGTATGAGTGCGTGTCTGTGCGTATAAGTATGTGTAAGTGCGTCTAAGTACGTGTAAGTGTGTATAAGTGCGTGTAATGTGTGTCAGTGCATGCAATTGCGTGGAAGTTTGTGTAAGTGCGTATAAGTACGTGGAAGTGTGTGTATGTGCGTATAAGTGCGTGTAAAAGCGAGTAAGTACGTGTAAGTACAAATAAGTGCGTGTATGTGGGTATATGAATGTGTAAGTGTGTGTAAGTACTTGTGAGTGCGTGTAAGTGCGTTTTCGTTTGTTTAAGTACGTGTGAGTGTATGTAAGTGTGTGTAAGTACGTGCAAGTGCGTGTCAGTGCGTGTAAGTGCGTATAAATGCGTGTAAGTGCGTGTGAGTGCGTGTAAGTTCGTGTAAGTATGTGTAAGTACGTGTAAGTGGGTGTACGTACGTGTAGGTGCGTGTAAGTGCGTGTAAGTGCGTGTATATTTGTGTAAGTATGCATAAGTACGTGTAAGTGTGTGTAAGTGTGTGTAAGTACGTGTAAGTATGTGTAAGTGTGTGTAAGTGCGTATAAGTGCATGTAAGTGCGTGTAAGTGCGTGGAAGTGCGTGTAAATATGTGCAAGTACGTGTTAGTGCATGAAAGTGTGTGTAAGTGTGTTTACTCTGTCTAAGTGCGTTTAAGTGTGTGCAAGTGCGTGTAAGTACGTGTAAGTGCATGTCAGTGCATGTAAGCATGTGTAAGTGCGTGTACATACATGTAATTGCGTGTGAGTGCGTGTAAGTGCGTGTACGTTCGTGTAAGCGCATGTAAGAGCGTATAAGTGCGTGTAAATGTGTGTAAGTGCGAGTAAGTGCATTTTAGTTTGTGTAAGTGAGCGTGAGTGTATGTAAGTGCATGTAAGTACATGTAAGTGCGTTTCAGTGCGTGTAAGTGCGTGTAAGTACGCGTACGTAAGTGTGAGTGCGTGTAAGTTCGTGTAAGTGCGTGTAAGTACGTGTAAGTGCACCTAGGTACATATAAGTGCGTTTAAGTGTGTGTAATTTTCTGTAAGTGCGTGTAAGTATGTGTAAGTGCGTGTAAGTGCGTGTGAGTACGTGTCAGTGTGTGTAAGTATGTGTAAGAGCGTGTAAGTGCATGTAAATATGTGTAAGTACGTGTAAGTACGAGGAAGTATGTATAAGTGCGTGTAAGTGCATGTAGGAGGATGTAAGTGCGTATAAGTGTGTGTAATTGCATGTAAGTACGGTTTAGTTTGTGTAGGTACGTGTCCGTTTGTGTAAGTGCGTGTAAGTATGTATAAGTGCGTGTAAGTGCATATAAATACGTGTAACTGTGTGGAAGTGCATGTACGTACGTATAAGTGCGTGTTAGTGTGTGTAAGTGCGTGGAGGTATGTGTAAGTACGTGTAAGTGCGTGGAAGTTTGTGTAAGTGTGTGTAAGTACGTGTGAGTGTGTCTCAGTGCGTGCAAGTACGTGTAAGTGCGTGTAAGTGCGTGGAAGTATGTGTAAGTACGTATAAGTGCGTGTAAGTGTGTATAAGTATGTGTAAGTGTGTATGAGTGTGTGTAAGTATGTATAAGTGTGTGTAAGTGCGTATAAGTGTGTGTAAGTGCGTGTAAGTGCGTGTACGTGCATGAAAGTACGTGTAAGTGTGTGTAAGTTTGTGTAAGTGCGTGTAAGTACGTGTAAGTGTGTGTAAGTGTGTGTAAGTGGGTGTAAGTGCGCATAAGTACATGTAAGTATGTGGAAGTACGTGTAAGTGTGTGCAAGTGTGTGTAAGTGCATGTAAGTGTGTGTAAGTGCATGTAAGTATGTGTAAGTGCATGTAAGTATGTGAAAGTGTGTGTTAGTGTGTGAATGTGGGTGTAAGTATGTGTAAGTACATGTAAGTACGTGTAAGTACTTGTAAGTGCGTGTAAGGTTGTGTAAGTCTGCGTAAGGGTCCAACTAGGGCACAATTAGGGTACAACTGGGGGCAACTAGGGCGCAACTAGGGCGCAACTAGGGCGCAACTAGGGTGCAACTAGGGCGCAACTAGGGCGCACCTAGGGCACAACTAGGGCGCAAGTAGGGCGTAACTAGGGCGCAGCTAGGGCGCAACTAGGACGCAACTAAGGCGCAACTAGGGTACAAATAGGGCACAAGTAGGACGCAAGTAGGGTACAACTAGGACACAACTAGGGCATAGCTAGTCCCCAACTAAGGCACAACTAGGGTCCAAGTAGGGTGCAAGTAGGGCGCAAGTAGGTTCCAACTTGTGTGCAACCAGGGCACAACTAGGGCGCAACTAGGGCGCCACTAGGGCGCAACTAGGGTGCAACTAGGGCGCAAGTATGGCGCAAGTAAGATGCAACTAGGGCGCAACTAGGGCACAATTATTGCGTAGCAAGTGCCCAACTGAGGCGCAACTAGGGCGCAAGTAGGGCGCAAGTAGGGTGTAAGCGACCAGGGATGCATCCTTGCATGTACAACAATTGGACATGTTTTGTGTCAACGACCAGGTTTTGTACTAACATTCAAGGAAAGCAAGCCAGTTCCCCGAGGCCCGCCCTGGCTTCCACACTTTTCTGTGTAGCGACTTCACCGACTTGGAGTAGGTAGTCTGCAACTCTACTCTCCGACTGCCGGACTTCCCAACTTAGCGGGCAAGTAGGAGTAAAACATAGAAATGAACACCTTGTCCCATATGAACACCTTGTCGTAAATCAATACCCTGTCGCAAACACCCTGTGCCAAATCAACACCTCATTGCAACTCAACACCTTAACACAAATTAACACCCTATCACGAGTCAACACCTTGTTACAAATGAACCTTCTGTTGCAAATGAACACCCTGTCGCAAATCAACACCCAGTCGCAAATCAACACCCTGTCGCAAATCAACACCCTTTCGCAAAGTAACACCATGTTGCAAATCAACACTCTGTCGTAAATATACACCCTATTACAGATCAATACCCTATCGCAAATTAGCACCCTGTCGCAAATCAACACCCTCTTCCAAATCAACACCCTGTCGCAAATCAACACCCTGTCGTAGATCAACACCTTGTCGCAAATCAATACCCTGCCACAAATCAATACCCTGTGCAATTCAACACCCTGGCGTAAATCAACACCTTGTCGCAAATTAACTCCTTGTCGTAAATCAACCCCTTGTCGCAAATCAATACCTTGTCGCATATCAATACCATGTCGCAAATTAACACCCTGTCACAAATCAACATCCTGTCACAAATCAACACCTTGTTGCAAATCAACACCTTGCTGCAAATCAACACCCTGTCGAAAATCAACAACCTGACGCAAATCAACACCCTGTCGCACATGAACAGCCTCTTGCAAATCAACACCCTGTCGCAAATCAACACCATATTGCAAGTAAATACCTTGTAACAAATCAACACCCTGTTGCAAGTCCACACCCTGTTGCTAATCAACACCCTGTCGTAGATCAAAACCTTTTGCTATTCTACACCCTGTCGCAAATTGACACCCTTCGCAATTCAACACCCTGTAAGAAATCAACAGTATGTTGCAAATCAACACCCTGTCGCGAATCAATACCCCGTTGCAAATCCAGACCCTATCGCAAATCAACACCGTATCGCAACTCAACATTATGTCGCAAATCAACATCCAGTCGCAAATCAACACCCTGTCGCAAATCAACACCCTGTCGCAAATCAATACCATGTCGCAAATCAACATCCTATCGCAAATCAGCACCCTGTTGCAAATCAACACCATGTCGCAAAGGAACACCTCGTCACAAATCAACACCCTGTCGCAAATCAACACCCTGTTGCAAATCAACACCTTGTTGCAAATCAACACCCTGTCACAAATCAACACCCTGTCACAAATCAACACCCTGTTGCAAATCAACACCATGTCGCAAATCAGTTTCCTGTCGCAAATCAACACCGTGTCGCAAATGAGCACCCTGTCGCAAATCGACACCCTGTCGCAAATCAGCACCCTGTCGCAAATGAACACCCTCTTGCAAATCAACACCATGTCGTGAATCAATGCCCTGTCGCAAATCAACACCTTGTTGCAAATGAACACCTAGTCCCAAATCAACACCTTGTGCAAATCAATACCATGTCGCAAATTAACACCCTGTTGCAAATCAGCACCCTGTCACAAATCAACACCCTGTCAGAAATCAACACCCTGTTGCAAATCAACACCGTGCCGCAAATCAACAGCCTCTCCCAAATCAACACCCTCGCAAATCAACACCCTGTCGCAAATTAATACATTGTTGCAAATGAACACCCTGTCGCAAATCTACACCCTGTTGCAAATCAACACCGTGTCGCAAATCAACACCCTGTCACAAATAATTACCTTTCACAAATCAACACCTTGTCGCGAATCAACACCCTGTCGTAAATTGACACCCTTCAGCAATTCAACACCCTATCACAAATCGACACTCTGTTGCAAATCAACACCCTGTCGCGAATCAATACCCCGTCGCAATTCCAGACCCTATCGCAAATCAACACCGTGCCGCAACTCAACACCATGTCGCAAATCAACATCTTGTCGCAAATCAACACCCTGTCGCAAATCAACACCCTGTCGCAAATCAACACCCTGTCGCAAATCAAAACCTTGTCGCAAATCAGCACCTGTCGCAAATCAGCACTATGTCGCAAATCAACACCCTGTCGCAAATCAACACTGTGTTGCAATTTAACACCCTGTTGCAAATAACAATCCTATCGCAAATCAATACCCTATTGCTAATGAACACCCGGTCGCAAATCAACACCCTGTCGCAAGTCAACACCTTGTCGCAAATCAGCACCCTGTCGCAAATCAACACCTTGTTACAAATCAACACCCTGTCGCAAATCAACACCCAGTCACACATCAACACCATATCGCAAATCCAGTGTCTATTCCAAAACAACACCATGTCGCAAATGAACACCTTCTCACAAACAAACACCCAGTCGCAAATCAACACCCTGTCACAAATCAATACGCTGTTGCAAATTTATACCTGTCGCAAATCTACACCATTTCGCAAATCAAGACCTTGTCATAAATGAACACCTTGTTGAAAATCAACACCCTGTCGCAAATCAACACTCTGTCGCAAATGAACACTCTATCGGAAATCAGCACCCTGTTGCAAATGAACACCCTGTCGCAAATCAACACCTTACCGCAAATCAACACCCTGTCACAAATTAACACCCTGTCCCAAAATCAAAACCCTGTCGCAAATCAACACCCTATCTCAAATCAACACCTTGTCGCAAATCAACACCCTGTCGGAAATCAACACCTTGGCGCAAATAAACACCCTGTTGCAAATTAACACCCTGTCATAAATCAACACCATATCACAAATCAACACCCTGTCGCGAATCAACACCCTATCACAAATCAACACCATATCGCAAATCAACACCCTATCGTAAATCAACAACCTGTCACAAATCAGCACCATGTCACAAATCAACACCTTGTCGCAAATCAACACGTCGCAAATCAACACCCAATTACAAATCAACACCATGTCGCAAATCAACACCTTGTTGCAAATCAACACTCTGTCGCAAAAATCAACACCGCGTCGCAAATCAACACCCTGACGCAAATCAACACCATGTCGCAAATCAACACACTATCGCAAATCAACACCCTGTCGCAATTTAACACCCTGTCCCAAATAAAAATCCTGTCGCAATTCAGCACCCTATCGCTAATGAACACCCTGTCGCAAATCAACACCCTGTCGCAAGTCAACACCTTGTCGCAAATCAGCACCCTGGCGCAAAGCAACACCTTGTTGCAAATCAACACCCCGTCGCAAATCAACACCCAGTCGGGAATCAACACCCTATCGCAAATCAACTGTCTGTTCCAAATCAACACCCTGTTGCAAATGAACACCTTGTCGGAAACTAACACACTGTCACAGATCAACACCCTGTCACAAATCAATACCCTGTTGCAAATTTACACCTGTCGCAAATCAGCACACTGTCACAAATCAAGACCTTGTCGTACATCAACACCTTGTTGCAAATCAACACCCTATCACAAATGAACACTCTGTCGCAAATTAACACTCTATCACAAATCAACACCCTATCGAACATCAACACCCTGTCGCAAATCAACACCCTGTCGCAAATAAACACCCTGTCGCAAGTTAACACCCTGTCGCAAATCAACACCCCGTCACAAATGAAAACCCTCTCGCAAATCAACACCTTGTCGCAAATCAACACCCTGTGACAAATCAACACCCTATCGCAAATTAACACCCTGTCACAAATTAACACCTTGTCGCAAATCAACACCCTGTCACAAATCAACAACCTGTCGCAAATCAACACCCTATTGCAAATCAATACCATATTGCACATCAACACCCTATCGTAAATCAGTAATCTGTCGCAAATCAACACCCCGTTGCAAATCAACACCTTGTCATAAATCAACACATTGCAGATCAACACCCAACCGCAAATCAACGCCCTGTCGCAAATCAACACCTTGTTGCAAATCAACACCCTGTCGCAAATCAACACCCCGTTGCAAATCAACACCCTATCGCAAATCAACACCCTGTCGCAAATCAACACTCTGTCACAAATCTACACCCTGTCATAAATCTACACCCTGTCACAAATCTACACCCTGTCGCTAATCAACACCCTGTCGCAAATCAACACCCTGTCGCAAATCAAGACCCTGTCACAAATCAACACCCTGTCACAAATCAACACCCTGTCGCAAATCAACACCCTGTCACAAATCTACACCCTGTCATAAATCTGCACCCTGTCACAAATCTACACCCTGTCGCTAATCAACACCCTGTCGCAAATCAACACCCTGTTGCAAATCAACACCCTGCTCCAAATCAACACCCTCTCGGAAATCAACACCCTCTCGCAAATCAACACCTTGTCGCAAATCAACACCTTGTCGCAAAACAACACCTTGTCTGGACGTGCTTAGCCGCCAAGGTCAAGGCAGCAGCACTCCGGGGCAACAGATCCAACCGCAAAAGTGTCTTCTAATTCAATAGTCAGAGGAGAGGGTTCCGTGAACACCAGTTGAGCTCCCATGTAGGCGTGACGGGATTTTGGTGCTGGGCTGTCCAGTCGGCTCTGAGTCCTTTCAGGTGATGTGGGCATACCGGTGGCTTCAGGAGCAAGTGTGTGGCTTGGCACTAATGGGTAGGATGGAGGAGGTGCAGGCAGCGATGACACTCCTTCGCTTCTGTGTGGTCCCGTGAGTAGACTTCCAGGTGCATGCACTATAACCCAAGGCACATTGGCTTGCGGTGCTGCACCGATTTGACATGGAGGTGTGGGATGTAGTGCTCCAGCTCCTCCGGGTCGTCAGGCACCTGTGGAGGGATCAACGAGCTTCGACCTACAGATGCCAGCGCGTCAACGGGTCCAGCTCCCATTCGCCTTTGGAGGGATGGGGCTGCTGGGTGCCAGGGACTTGGCCCCTATGGCCTACGCTTGCGCGACGGAATCTATGCTTCAGGCCCTTTCTATGGAGTTTGGACCCAGCTACTGTCACCCGATGGCAGCCTTAGGGTGGCGCGACACAGCATGTCCACCATTCCATTTACGAGGAGCTTGCCAACATATGCAGGGAGCACCGGCTGCCAGTGTAGGTGGAACATGAGGGGATCCTGCCATTGCTGGGGGGCGTGGGGAAGCTGTGGTCTGACCTGCCACCAGAGGATCGGAAGACTGGCACATTTTGTGTGCTCGACGTCACAACAGTGGATGGCACTAAGCGAGGGCCACGGAACCTGAAAAGCGAAGGAGGCGGCCGAGGGGGTGAAGTGTGCCAAGTATGGCAAGACTCCACGCTGTGGGTACTTTATGCGCCCCCTGGCGTGGGAAACTCAGGGCGGCCTGGGGGATCAGTCTTGAGAACTCCTTGCCTGGCTGGCTAGGATTTGCCCAACTCAGGGTCCACGCCGCTGCTCAGTCGAGGCGCAAGAGAGCTGGGCCTAGTGGGCGGTAGCTGTGTTGGCGCAGAAGGTGTCCACAATGGGCATCCGCAGCCAGTGTGTGGTCATGCGGCTCTTCAGCATTTTGAACGGGGAGGCTCGAGAGTTATGTCCGCAGCAAGGGCGCAACTGGGGCGGAACTAGGACGCAAGTAGGGCGCAAGTAGGATGCAAGTAGAGCGCAACTAGGGCGTAACAAGGGCTTAACTAGGGTGCAAGTAGGGTGCAAGTAGGGTTCAAGTATGGCGCAACTACAACGCTACTTGGGCGCAACTAGGACGCAAGTAGGGCACAAGTGGGGCGCAACTAGGGCGCAACTACGGCGCAAGTAGGGCGCAAGTAGGGCGCAACTAGGATGTAACTAGGGCACAACTAGGCCACAACTAGCGTGCAACTAGTGCATAGCTAGTGCCGAACTAAGACGCAACCAGGACGCAACTTGGGCGCAACTAGGGCGCAAATAGGGCGCAACTAGGACACACATGGGCGCAAGTAGGGCACAATTAGGCACAACTAGGGTACAACTAGGGCGCAATTCGGGTGTAGCTAGTGCCTAGCTATGACGCAACTAGGGCGCAACTAGGGCGCAAGTAGGGCACAACTAGGGCGCAAGTAGGGCGCAACCAGGGAGCAATAGGGTGCAAGTAGGACGCAAGTAGGGCGTAACGAAGGCACAACTAGGGTGCAACTAGGGCCCAAGTAGGTCGCAAGAAGGGCGCAAGTAGGGCACAAGTAGGGCGCAAGTAGGGCGCAACTAGGACGTAACCAGGGCGCAAGTAGGGCGCAAATAGGACGTAAGTAGGGTGCAACTAGGGCGCAACTACGACGCAACTAGGGTGCAAGCAGAGCGCAACTATGATGCAACTAGGGTGCAATTAGGGCTCAAGTAGGGCGTAACTAGGGCTCAACTGGGGCACAACAAGGATGTAACTAGGGTGCAAGAAGAGCGTAGCTACTGCCCAGCTGAGGGAAAACTCGGACGTAACTAGGGCACAAGTCCAGTGCAACTAGAGTGCAAGTAGGCCGCAAATAGGGCGCAAGTAGGGCGCAAGTAGGGCACAAGTAGGGCGGAATTAGGGTGCAACCAGGGTGCAACTAGGGCACAACTAGGGCGAAGCTAGTGCCCAATTAAGGCAGAACTAGGGCGCAACTAGGGCGCAAGTAGGGCGCAAATAGGGTGCAAGTAGGGCGCAACTATGGCACAAGTAGGGCGCAAATAGGGTGCAACTAGGGTACAATTAGGGCACAACTAGAGCGCACGTAGGATCAAATAGGGCACAACTAGGACGCAAGTAGAGCGCATGTAGGGCGCAAGTCTATATTGCTCTGGACACTCGACCCTGCGTGCTGTGTCGAGGGTCGACGTGTCAACCTCGACCTAGTGTCGAGGTCGGCCGACGCATCCTCCCCCCCCCCCCCGCCAATACTTAGCAAACTTTTCTGTCGCGCTTTCTTCTGCAGCGGACTTCAAAACCTCTTTTTTTGCTATTCCTGAGGTCCTGCAAACTGCAAAGCAAGTTGCGCCCTAGTCACGTCCTAGTCGCGCCCTAGTTGCACCCTAGTTGCGCACTAGTTGCACCCAGTTGCGCCCTAGTTGCGCCCTTGTTGCGCCCTAGTTGTGCCCTAGTTGTGTCCTAGTTACATCTTATTTGCGTCCTAGTTGCCCCCTAGTTGTGCCCTTGTTGCGCCCGGGCATCCTAGTTCCACCCTAGTTGCGTCCTACTTGTACCCTAGTTACACCCTAGTTACGCCCTGCTATGCACTAGTTGCGCCCTAGTTGTGTCCTAGTTGCGCCCTACTTGTGCCCTAGCTGCGCCCTACTTCCGCCCTTCTGGCACCTACTTACACCCTAGTTGCGCCTCAATTGGGCATTAGCTATGCCCTAGTTGTCCCCTACGTGCGTCCCAGTTGCGTCCTACTTGCGCCCTAGTTGCGCCCTAGTTACGCCCTGGTTGCGCCCAACTTGCACATTAGTTGCACCCTAGTTGCACCCTAGTTGCACCCTAGTTGCGCCCTAGTTGCACCATAGTTATGCCCTAGTTAGTTGTGCACTAGTCCCGCCCTCCTTGCGCCCTCATTGCGCCCTAGTTGCACCCTAGTTGCGCCCTAGTTGCGCCCTTGTTGCACCATAGTTTCGCCCTAGTTGCACCCTAGTTGCGCCCTAGTTGCGCCCTAGTTGCGCCCTAGTTGTGGCCTGTTTGCGCCCTAGTTACGCCTTAGTTGTGCCCTGGTTGCACCCTACCTGCGCCGTATTTGCGCCCTAGTCGCGCCCTAGTTGTGCCCTACTTGCGCCTTAGATGCGTCCTAGTTGTACCCAAGTTGCGTCCTTCTTGCGCCCTTATTACACCCTACTTGCGCCCTATTGGCGGCCTACTTGCGTTCTAGTTGCGCATCAGATGGGCACTAGCTACGCCCTAGTTGTACCCTAGTTGCG
Source organism: Penium margaritaceum (assembly GCA_023375785.1). Lineage (NCBI taxonomy): Eukaryota > Viridiplantae > Streptophyta > Zygnematophyceae > Desmidiales > Peniaceae > Penium > Penium margaritaceum. The sequence continues at coordinate 89,495 of SZWC01002540.1, read as the reverse complement.
CCCTAGTTGCGCCCTAGTTGCACCCTAGTTGTTCCCTATTTCCGCCCTAGTGGCGCCCTAGTTGCGCCCTAGTTGCGCCCTAGTTGCGCCATTGTTGCGCCCTTGTTACCCCCTCGTTGCGCCCTCGTTCCATCCTAGCTGTGCTCTAGTTGTGCCCTAGTTGTGCCCCACTTGCGCCGTAGTTGCACCCTACTTGTGCCCTACTTGCACCCTACTTGCGCCCTAGCTACACGCTAGTTACGCCCTACTTGCGCCCTAGTTGCATCCTAGTTGCGCCCTAGTTGCGCCCTAGTTGCGCTCTAGTTGCACCCTAGTTGCGCCCATGTTGTTCCATAGTTGCGCCCTAGTTACGGCCTACATGCGCCCTAGTTGCGCCCTAGTTGCGCCCGCGTTACGCCCTATTTTCGCCCTAGTCACGCCCTAGTTGCACCCTAGTTGCACCCTGGTTGTGCCTGTCAGAAAACGGCCCCCGGGTGGAGGCAGTTGCAACGTGGCCCGACGGGTCCACTGTGTGTTCATGGCTATGTTTTGCGGGTGGTTCCGAGTCTAAACGTGAGCTTGTTGCCTCACGCTATGTTTATGGGAGTCGAAGGGATTTGCGAGACAGTCACTTTTGCGAAGGGAATAACGCGATTTAGCAATAGTTTTTGAACATGGACATGATGTGAACATTTGTAGGGCTAGTCATGAGCTTTTTCAATGCTCCAAACCGTGCACAATTCGGATAATCGTAGCTCCCGCTACGTCAGTCGAAGCGCAGCACCCCAAACCAGCCGCTCACTCGGCGGCGCGCACCACGTCGCCCGCCGAGGCGCCTTCACACATCAAGGACCCATAAAAAAATGCCATTCCGGAGGCACAAATATCCCTATGCGTAGTGGCCATGCCCCTCGTGCCTTTGGGGTCTGTTTCGATGAGTTAATCATCTAGTTTGGTGATGGAGATTGATGTGGGTCGAAACCTTTTCGCGGACTTCCAGTCGGAATTTTGACTAAGTCCGTGAGTAGCAAACTGTACTTTTGAGTTTCGGACTCCGAGCCAGGATTTTGGCTAAGTTCCTCAGTAACAAACTGCACTCCTGAGATCCGGCGGATCATCCACCGGACGCCTCGGCAGTCCTTCTGGAGCAAAATCCCCAGATGACATTTTGTTACTCACTCGGGTCAATTACTCACCGAAAGTCGAACAGCGGCCGGCTCCCTGAACCGCCACGCACACCCCAACTTTGGAAGCCCATATCTCCCTCGTTACTTGCCCGATTCCGTTGAAACAACTTCCACCGGATTCAACAACTCCTCAGCTTTCAGGGGCAATCCTCCATTTTAGGATCCGAGCAATTGAGTTGCCAGATCCGTGGACAAATATTTTCCTCTCTCTAGCAGCTTGTCGGCGCCTCCTAGTGCCGCACTTGGGCATGCAGAGGGGCAAATGTTCAACATTCTCCCCCTTGCACCTGCCATGCCAGCTGCTCCTGCTTGCTCTCACTCATCTTCCGCTGCGCCCTCCAGCCCATCATAGCTGGTTATCCCAAGCCCGGCCACGCTCAATGCGTTCCGGTTGACGTGTTGCACTTTGGTCAAGCAATCCGCAAGCATGTTGTGCGTGCTGCAATGTTGCAGCACCACCTGCCTCTTTTCAACCATGTCCCATGCCTAATGGTAACGCACGTCAATGTGCTTCGTCCTCCTGTGCTGCGTCGGGTTATCGGTCAGCGAGATTGTGCCTGTGTTGTCCTCTTGCACCACCGTTGGCTCCTGCTGCAGTACGCCCAGCTCCCCTAGCAACCTGCGGAGCCACACCGCCTCCTTGACCGCCTCGGCCAGCGCGATGTACTCTGCTTCCAATGTGGAGGTGGCAACACAGTCTTGCTTTCTGCTGCACCACAAGACCGCTGCACCAGCAAGGAAGAACACATAGCCAGATGTGGACTTCCGTTTGTCCACATCGCCAGCGTAGTCTGCGTCCGTGTAGCATACCGGACGCAAGGGATCCGCCCGCCCCTTGCCGTCGAACCTCAAGCGCGAATGCCGCGTTGCCTACAGGTAGCGCAGGATGCGCTTGACCGCCTGCCAGTGTAGTGGCCCTGGATCAGCCACGTACCTGCTCACTTGGCCCACCGCATAGGCCAAGTCTGGTCGAGTCACCACCATGGCGTACATGAGACTGCCCGCCGCCGATTGGTAGGGCACCTCTGCCATATCCTCCCGCTCTTCGTTTGTTTGCGGCGCCATCGCCGCACTCAGCTCACAGGTCGTGGAGACTGGACTGCCAACTGGTTTGCAGTCCTCCATGCCGTACCGCTTCAGCACCTCGGCCACGTATTTGGCCTGTCCCAGCTCAAGCGTACGCGCCCTCCGGTTCCGCGTAATGCTCACCCCGAGGTAGTACTTCACCTGCCCCATATCCGACATCTTGAATCTGCTGCTCAACTGCTCTTTCAGCTCCTGTAGGCTCGGTAAATCCATCGAGTAGACAATCAGATCGTCCACGTTTAGTGCAATGATCTGATGGAGCTTTATGTTGCGCCGCACGTACACGCTGTGATCCGCCTCACAGCGCTTGAAGCCGAGCTGTGCCATGAAGCTGTCCATCTGTTGGTACCAGCATCTGGGCAATTGTTTTAGCCCATACAAGGACTTCCGCAGCTTACACACCTTTCCCTCCGGCGCCTCCACCCCCTCTGGCACCTCCATGTAGATCTCTTTGTCTATGATGCCGTTGAGGAAGGCCGTCTTTACATCCATTTGGTGGAGCTCCATGTCCTTCGCGGCGGCCACCGCAAGGATCGCTCAGATGCTTGTGAACTTGGCGATGGGAGCAAACGTCTCATCGTAGTGCTCCCCATTACGCTGTGCGTAACCCTTTGCCACCAGTCGTGCCTTGTATTTGTCAACCACACCCTCCTTTGTGAACTTGGTCTTAAAGACCCACTTTGAGCCGATGACCTCGGCATCTTTTGGCCTGTCAACCAGCTCCCATGTATCATTTTCCGTGATGGACGCCAGCTCTGATTTAATGGCTACGTCCCATTGATCCCCTTCAGGTCGTGCAAGCGCCTCTTGCACGGTAGTCGGCTCTGTTGATGCAGCCAGCATGCACCGCGTCATGCCAATCCATCGACCGGTGCTTGCATCGAAGCGCTTCCTTGCTTTTCGCTGCCTCCCGCTGCGGCATGGTAGTTTTGGTGGCGCATCGTCACTCTGCTGCAATCCCTCCAACTCAGCACGCTCCGGTGAATCATCGACCAGACGGCTCCCCGAGGATCTCTATCGTTATAGCAAAACTTTGCCCGAACGACCGGCACGTCCAGTGGATTTTCCACCGACGCCCGATGCACACTCTGCCAGTAGTGCGTGCCTTGGCACCCTAGGTGCCTCATCCGCCGAATCCTTCCAGTGGATATTCCCATCAGCTTGATCGTCATCAGAGTCCTCCGCGTTGGCTGCTACCGCTGGTGCACCTTCGCGCTCTGATGCCGCATCCTCAACTTTGGCTTCCGCCGGCTCCTTCTTGTAGTCAAGGAGCTGGAACCACTCCCCAGTCTTTGGGGAGTCCACCACGCCCGCGTCGTTGCTGCTGATGTAACTCTGCTGCTCGTCAAACTCGACGTCTCGGCTGTGGATTACCTCCTCCTTGCGCATGTCGTAGAGCCGGTACGCCTTATGCGCGCTCTCATAGCCCAGGAAGAGATACGAATTTGCCCACGGCTCCAGCTTGTTGTCACGCCTTTGCGCAGCCTGCACCACTGCGTGCGCCTTGCACCCGAACACTTTCAGGTGACCACACTTGGCTTGCGCCCGCTCCAAACCTCGTGTACCGTCTTCCAGCCACTCCTCCCCTTCAGCACCACTGTAGGAGTGAGGTTGATGATGTATCTTGCTCTACGCACATCTTCCGCCTAAAAACATCGCGACAATTCTGCATCCACCAACATGGTCCGTACCATGTTCAGCAGCGTCTAGTTTGTCTGCTCCGCCATGTGATTTGAGTGAGGCGAATACGGCGTAGTTTATTGCCATTTTATACCCTGCTGCTTCATCCACCCGCTACAGCCCACGTACTCTCCGCCCTTGTCGCTGCGTAGCGCTCTGACCTTCCGGTCAGTCTGCCTCTCCACAGCGGCGACATACTCCTTCAGCCGGTCCAGGACCTCGCCTTTCCACTTCATGAAGTGCACAAAGAGTTTTATGTTGTAGTCATCAATGAAGGTGACAAAGTAACGTGCGTCGCTCTTTGACGGCGTCTTGAATGTTCCGCACACGTCGCTGTGCACGACCTCCAGCAAGTCCGAGGCGCGATTCACGTTCTCGTTGAACGGTTTACGCCGCGCCTTACCCAAGATGCAAGGCTCGCACATTTTGTGCACTGTTGCATCTGTCGCCTCTTCCGCACCATCGATGACGAGGCTACGTACCAGCTCGCGCTTCGACATCTCCTTCACGACTGGGAGTGAGGAATACCCCAGTTGTCGGTGCCAGGGCTCCAGATCAGCTCCCCCTCCTTTGGCCAGGCTGACGGTGCGTTCTTGCAAGTCTACTGAATCTGTCGCCGCGTGGATCACCTTCGTCTCCACGATGTAGAGGCCTCCCTCACGCTTAGCCTCCAGCACGGGTTCGCCGCCACCGTCCTTCCGCACGACTGCCCCTCTTCTCCTGAAATGCACCTCGTACCCCTTGTCAGTCAGGCGGCTAACACTTAGAATGTCAGCCAAGCTGGGTACGTGCTACACGTCCTTGATGACGCGCTGCACCCACTTTCCGCCAACCACCACCTCCACGTCCACGTCTCCTTGGCCAGCCACCGGCTCCACCTTGTCGTTCGCGACCACCATGGATTTGCTGGACTTGGTGTAGTTGATGAACCCGACCTTGTCGACCTAGGTATGCTCCTCCGCTCTGGAGTCAAGGCATCGCCGGTTGGCCTTCTTGAGGTAGTGGTTTTGAGTGCAGTTGAGGAGCACCTTCTTGCCTTTGGCGTCCGTGCCGCAGGCCTTTGCCTCTTTGGTGCACTCACAGGCCCAATGGCCCTCCTTGCCGCAGTTATGGCACGCACCCTTCTTGGTGCCCTTCTTGCCGCCGCCATGTCTGCCACCTCCCTTGGCCCCGCTTCTGCCATTACGCATTCTGGTGACGAGGGCCGATGAGGACGACGAGGACTCCCCGCAGCTCCGTCGTTGCGCCTCGTTGAGGATGAACTCAGCAACCGCGCCATATGTGAGCTTGTCCTCTGCCCATCCTCCCAATACTGTAATGAGAGGGCTCCAACTGTCAGGAACGGCCGTGAGGAGGGCCATTGCCTGCAGTTGCGTGTCGATCTTCCACCCCACGTCGTTGCATTATGAGGCAAGCGACTCGATCTGCTGCATGACGGTGATGACATCATCTCCCTCCTCGATTCCCACTGTCAGGAGTCGCTTCATTGCAAAGATTTTGTTTGCCAGCGACTTGGATTGATGGATGGCACAGAGGTTTTGCCAAGCTTCGGCTGCCAGCTTGCAGCCTTGTAAGTAGCCCCACTACGACTCGGACGTCCCGGACACCAACAGCATGAGCGCCTCCGTGTTCTTCTTATCAAAGGCCTCCTTTTGCGCTTCCGTCGTCGTCGCTTTGTCGAGGACTTCCATTCCCCTCATGACCTCCAGCAGCCCCTTATGCGCAAGGTGCAGCTCGAAGTGCCACCTCCATAGTCCGTAGCCAGGACCACTTGCATATTTGTGGATGGACTGCGTCTCCTTTTGCGCCATTTGTGCAATCTTCAACTCTGGGACCTTAAAGCTTGATGGCGATGTCGTCCCTGACGACAGTCCCGTCCGGCGCGAAAGTCGTGAGCGATGTGCAAACCGGTCAGGGCCGTGGGCACATAACCCTTTGTCAGAAAACGGCCCCTGGGTGGAGGCAGTTCCAACGTGGCCCGACGGGTCCACTGTGTGTTCACGGCTATGTTTTGCGGGTGGTTCTGAGTCTAAGCGTGAGCTTTCTGGTCGACTCACGCTATGTTTCTGGGAGTCGAAGGCATTTGCGAGACAGTAACTCTTGCGAAGGGAATAACGCGACTTGGCATTAGTTTTTCAACATGGACATGGTGTGAACATTTGTAGGGGTAGTCATGGGCTCTCCAGGGCACCAAACCGTGCGTGATTCGGATAATCGTAGCTCCCGCTGCGTCAGTCGAAGTGCAGCACCCCAAACCAGCCGCTCACTCGGCGGCGCGCACCACGTCGCCCGCCGAGGCGCCTTCACACATCAAGGACCAATCGAAAACGCCATTCTGGAGGCGCAGATGTCCCTATGCGTAGTGGCGGCACCCCTCGCGCCTTTGGGGTCTGTTTCGATGAGTTAATCATTGAGTTTGGTGATGGGGATTGATGTGGGTCGAAACCTGTTCGCGGACTTCCAGTCAGAATTTGACAAAGTCCCCGAGTAACAAACTGTACTACTGAGTTTCGGACTCCGAGCCAGGCTTTTGGCTAAGTCCCTTAGTAACAAACTGCACTCCTGAAATATGGCGGATCATCTACCGGACGCCTTGGCAGTCCTTCTGGAGCAAAATCCCCAGATGGCATTTTGTTACTCGCTCCGGTCTATCATTCACCGGAAGTCGAACCGCGGCCGGCTCCCAGAACCGCCGCGCACACCCCCCAGAACTTTGGAAGCCCATATCTCCCTTGTTACTTTTCCGATTCCAATGAAACAGCTTCCACTGGACTCAGCAACTTGTGAACGTTTAGGGGCAATCCTCCTTTTAGGATTCGAGCAATCCTTGAGTCGCAAGATCTGTCGACAAAGATTTTTCTCTCTCTGGTGGCTCGTTCGCGCCTCCCGGCACCGCACGTGGGCATGCAGAGGGACAAATGTTCAACAGCGCCGTAGTTGCACCCTTGTTGCGCCCTTATTGCACCTACTTGCGCACTACTGGCACCCTACTTGCACCGTAGTTGTGCCTCAATTGGGTACTAGCTACGCCCTAGTTGTGCCCTAGTTGCGCCCTAGTTGCGTCCTACTTACGCCCTACTGGCGCGCTGGTTGCGCCTTAGTTGCGCCATAGTTGCGCCGAACTTGCGCATTAGTTGCACCCTAGTTGCGTCCTAGTTGTGCCCTAGTTGTGCCCTACTTGCGCTCTAGTTGCGCCCTGGTTGCACCCTACTTGCGCCCTAGTTGTGCCCTAGTTGCGCTCTAGTTGCGCTCTAGTTGCACCCTACTTGCGCCCAAGTTGCGCCTGAGTTGTGCCCTAGTTGCGTCCAACTTGCAAACTAGTTGCACCCTAGTTGCGCCCTGGTTGCGCCCTACTTGCACCCTAGTTGCACCCTAGTTACACCCTAGTTGCGCCCTCGTTGCGCCCTCGTTGCGCCCTAGTTGCGCCCTAGTTGCGCCCTAGTTGCACCCTAGTTGCGCCCTAGTTGCACCCTAGTTGCGAAAGGGTGTTCATTTGCAACAGGGTGTTCATTTGTAACAAGGTGCTGACTTGTGATAGGGTGTTAATTTGTGTTAAGGTGTTGAGTTACAACGAGGTGTTGATTTGGGACAGGGTGTTTGCAACAGGGTATTGATTTGCGACAAGGTATTGATATGCAACAAGTATTTTATTTCTATATTTTACTCCTACTTGCCCGTCAAGTCGGGAAGTCCGGCATTCGGAGAGTAGAGTCGCAGACTACCTACTCCAATTCGGTAAAGTCGCTACACGGAAATGTGTGGGATCCAGGGTGGGCCTCCCGGAACTGGCTTGCTTTCCTTGAATGTTAGTACAAAACCTGGTCATTGACACAAAACATGTCCAAGCGTTGTACATGCAAGGATGCATCCCTGGTGGCTTACACCCTACTTGCGCCCTACTTGCGCCCTAGTTGCGCCTCAGTTGAGCACTTGCTACGCAATAATTGTGCCCTAGTTGCGCCCTAGTTGCACCATACTTGTGCCTTACTTGAGCCCTAGTTGCACCCTAGTTGCGCCCTACTTGCATCCTAGTTGCGGCCTAGTTGCGCCCTGGTTGCGCCCTAGTTTCACCCTAGTTGCACCCTAGTTGCGCCCTAGTTACCCCCTAGTTGCCCCCAGTTGTGCCCTAATTGTGCCCTAGTTGCGCCCTTACGCACACGTACACGAACGTACACGCACATATACGTACTTACACGCACTTACATGTACATACACGCAATTACATGCACTTACACGCACAAATACACACTTACAAGTACTTACATGCACTTACACAAACTTACACGTACTTACACGAACTAAAACATACTTACACACACTTACATGGACTTACACGCATTTGCACACACTTACACACACTTCCACATACTTACACACACTGAGGCGCACATACACGTACTTACACACACTTACACGCACTTACACATACTTACACACACTTACACAAACTTACACGTACTTACACGAACTTTCATGCACGTACACGCACTTACACGTACTTACACGTACTTACGTGCACTTACCTGCACTTACACAAACTTACACGCACTCACACGTACTTACACTTACTTACACGCACTTACACGTACTTACACAAACTAAAACATACTTATGCAAACTTACACGTACTTACACGCACTTACACGTACTTACACGAACTTACATGTACTTACACGCACTTATTAGCACTTACACATACTTACACGCACTTACACGCACTTACATACAGTGACACGTACTTACACGTACTTACACACACTTATACACGCTTACACACACTTACACAAACTAAAATGCACTTACACATACTTACACACACTTACACTCACTTGCACGCATGTACATGCACTTACACAAACTAACACGTACTTACGTGCACTTACACACACTTACACACACTTTCACATACTTACATGCACTTACATGCACTTACACGCACTTACACGCACTTTCTCGCACTTACATGCACTTACACATACTTACACGCACTTACACGCTCTTACATGTACTTACACGGACATACACGCACATACATGCACTTACACGCAATAGCTCATACGTACACGCACTTACACAATCTTACACGCACTTACACGTACCTCCACGCACTTGCGCACACTTACACACACTTACACGTACTTACATGTACTTACACGCACTTACACGTACTTACATGCACTGACACGCATTTACACGTACTTATACTTACTTACACACACTTACACGTACTTTCACAAACTAAAATGCACTTAGACGCACTTACACGGACTTGCACATACTTTGACGCATTTACACGTACTTCCACGCATTTCCAGGAACTTACACGTACTTACACACACTTACACACACATACACGCACTTACACATACTTACACACACTTACACGCACTTACATGCACTTACACATACTTTTATGTACGTACACAAACGTACACGCACTCACATGCACTTACATGCACGTACACGTACTTATACGCACTTACACGCTCTTACTCACACCTGTACGGACTCATAGGCACTCAGTCACACTTACATACACTTACATGCACTTATACGCACTTACACGCATTTATATGCACTTACACACACTTACATGCAATTAGTTGCACTTATACACACTTACACACACTCATACACACTAACACGCACTTACACACACTTACACACACTTACACGTACTTACACGTACTTATACACACTTACAAGCACTTACACACACTTACACACACTCACACATACTTACACACACTAACACAAACTTGCACGCATTTACACGCACTTACACATACCTACACGCACTTACACGCACTAACACGCACTTACACTCACGTACATGTACTAACACACAGTTACACGCACTTACACGCACTTACATGCACTTATACGTACTTACACGCACTTACATAAACTGACACGTACTTACACGAACTAAACCAAACTTACACACACTTACACACACTTGTACGCACTTACACGCTCCTACACACACTTACACGCTCTTACACGCACTTAGACGTACTTACTCGCACTTACACATACTTACTCGTACTTACACGTACTTACATGAACCTACACCTACTTAATGGCACTTACACGTACTTATACGTACTTACACACACTTACACGCTCTTACACACACTTACTCACACTGACATGCACTTACACGCACTTATACGCACTTACACATACTTACACGTACTTACACAATCTTACACAAACTTACATGCACTTACATGCACCTACGCACACTCACACGCACTTATTCATACTTATACAAACTTACACACACTCACACGTACTTACACGCACTTACACACACTTACACGTACTGATAGGTACTTACACGTACTTACACACACTTACATACACTCACGCACACTTACACAAACTAAAATACACTTACACTAACTTACATGCACTTACACGCTCTTATTTGCTTTTACATGTGCTTACACGAACTTACACGCACTTACACCCACTCACACGCACTTACACATACGTACACGCACTTACACATACATGTACTGACATGCACTTACACGTACTTACATGCACTTACACACACTTATACGCACTTACACGGACTAAACGCACTTACACATACTTACATGCACTAACACGTACTTGCACGTATTTACACGTACTTCCACGCACTTACACGTACTTACATGCACTTACACGCATTTAAACGCACTTAAACATTCTTACACATACTTATACACACTTACACGTACTTACGCACACTTACACGTACTTACACACACTTACACGTACTTACACGTACTTACACATACTTATTCGAATCTACATGCACTCACACGCACTTACATGCACTTACACGCACCTACACAGATTGACACACACTTGTACGTACTCACACAAACTTACATACACTCACACATACTTACACGAACTAAAACACACTTACACGCACTTAAAAGTACTTACACATACTTACACATACCTACACGCACTTATACGTACTTATTTGTACTTACACGCACTTACACACACTTACACGCACTTACACATACTTACACACACTTCCACGTACTTACACGTACTTACACACACTTACGCAAACTTACACGCAATTGCACAAACAGACATATACTTACACGCACTTATACACACTTACACGCATTTACACGCACATACACATACTTACATGCACATACACGCACTCATACGCACTTACACGCACTTACACACACTTACACGCACTTACACACACTTACACGTATTCACACGTACTTACACAAACTTACACGCACTTACACGTACTTACACACACCTACACGCACGTACACGTAATAACACACACTTACACGTAGGTATATGTACTTACACGCACTTACACGCACTTACACACACCTACACGCAGTTACACGTACTTACACACACTTACACAAACTTACACGTACTTACAGGAACTAAAGTGCATGTACACGCACTTACACACACTTACACACTCCTACATGCACTTACACGCACTTACACGCACTTACACAAACTTACACACACTTTCACACACGTACACACACTTCCACCCACTTACACGCACACACACGTACTTACACGCACTTACACAAACTTACACACACTTACACACACTTACATGTACTTACACGCACTTACAAACACTTACACGTACTTACACAAACTTATACACACTAACACACACTTACATGCACTTACACGCACTTATACAAACTTACACGTACTTACACGCACGTACATACACTTACACGCACTTACACGTACTTTTATGCACATACACGTACTTACACACACTTACACACCCTTACACGCACTTATACGCACTTACACGTACTTACACGCACTTACACGTACTTACACGCACTTACACAGACTTATACACACATACATGCACTTACACACACTTACACGCACTTACACAAACATACATGCACTTACACACACTTACACGTACTTATTCGTACTTACATACACTTGCACGCACTTACACACACTTATACGCACTTACATGGACTAAAACGTACTTACACGCACTCACACATACTTACATGCACTTGTACACAATTACACATACTTCCAAGCAATCACACACACTTACACACACACTTACACGCACTTACACGCACTTACAGGCTCTTACACACACTTACAAGGACTTACACGCACTTGTGCACACTTATATACACTAGCACTTACTTACACAAACTTGCACGCACTTACACGTACCTACACGCACTTACACGTACTTATACATACTTACACGCACTTAAACAAACTTACATACACTCAAACGCACTTACACGCACTTACACGCACTTACACACACCTAGACGTACTTACACGCACTAACACGCACTTACACGTACGTACATGCACTTACATGCACTTACACATACTTACACACACTTCCATGTACTTACACATACTTACACGTACTTACGTGCACTTATATGCACTTACACGTACTTGCGTCCACTTATAGGCACTTACATACTCTTACACGTACTTACACACTCTTACACATACTTACACATACTTACAGGTACTTACACGCACTTACACGCACTTACACGTACTTACACGCACTTACACAAACTTACAGCTACTTACACGCACTTACATGCACCTACACGTACTTACACAAACTTACAAGCACTTATATGCACTTACATGAACTTACACGCACTTACACCCACTCACACGCACTTGCAGGCACTTACACGCACTTACATGCACAGACACGCACTTACACATACTTACATGTACTTGCATACACTCACACACTTGTACACAAACTAAAACGTACTTACACAAACTTACACGCACTTACACGCACTTACACGCACTTAGACACGCTTACAAAAACTTACACGTACTTACACGCTATTACACATGGTTACACGTACTTACACCCACTTACACGCATTCACATGCACTAACAAGCACTTACACAAACTAAAACGTACCTACACACACTTACACACACTTACACACACTTGGACACATGTACACGCACTTCCATCACTTCCATGCACTTACACGCACTTGTACGTACTTACATGCACTTATACACATTTGCACTTACTTACACACACTTACACACACTTCCATCCACTCACACGTACTTTCACACACATACACGAACTTACACGCACTTACACACACTTACATGCACCTACACGCACTTACACGTACTTACTCGTACTTATACCAACTTATACGCACTCACACGCACTTACATACACTTACACGCACTTACACATACTTACACGCACTTACACACACTTACACGCACTTACACGTATTTATACGCACTTACACACACTTACACGCACTTCCATACACTTATACATACTTACACATACTCATACATTCTTGCACGCACTTATACGCACTTACACGTACGTACACGTACTTACATGTACTTACACACACTTACACGCACTTACACACACTTACACGCACTTATACACACTTACATACAATTATACGTACTTACACACACTTACATGAACTTACACACACTTACATACACTTACACATACCTACACGCACTTATACGCACTAACAGGCACTTACACGCACATACATGCACTTACACACAGTTATACGCACTTACACACACTTACACACACTTACACATACTTACACTCACTTACACAAACTGACACACACTTACACAAACTAAACCATACTTACACGCACTTACACATACTTACACGCACTTACACAAACATACACGCACTCACACGCACTTACACGTACTTACACACACTTACACACACTCACACGCACTCACATGTACGTACCCGCACTTCCATACATTCACACGCACTTACATGAACTAAAATACACTTACACGAACTTGTCCGCACTTATACGCACTCACACGGACTTACACGTACTTACACAAAATTACACATACGTATATTCACTGACATGCACGTACACATACTTACACGCACTTGTACACACTTACACACACTTACACAAACTAAACGTACTTACACGCACTTACACGCACTTACATGTACTTACACACACTTACACACACTTACATGCACTTACACATACTTACACACACTTACACACACTTACACACACTTACACGTAGTTATGCATACTTGCATAAACATACTCGCACTTACATACACTTACACACACCTACACCTACTGACACACACTTACACGCACTTTCATGCACTTGCACACACTTACACGTACTGACATGGACTTACACGTACTTGCACACACTTACATACACTCACACGCACTTACACAAACTAAAACCCACTTACATGCACTTACAAGCACTTACACGAACTTACACGTACCTACACGCACTTACATGCACTTATTTGAATTTACACGTACTTATACGTACTTAAATGTTCTTGCACGCATTTACTCGCACAAATGCACACTTATACGCACTAACACGTACTTACACGCATGTACACACACTTCCACGTACTTACACGCACTTACACGCACTCACATGTACTTACACGCACTTACAAGCACTTACACGCACTGACACGCACTTACACGTACTTACACACACTTATATACATTCATGCGTACTTACACAAATAAAATGCACTTATATGAACTTACATACACTTACACGCACTTACACACTCTTACACGCGCTTACACAAACTTACACACACTAACATGCACTCACATGCACGTACACGTACATACACGTACTTACACATACTTATGTACACTGACATGCAGTTATACGTACTTACACGCACTTGCACACACTTACAGGCACTTACACAAACTAAATGCACTTACACGCACTTACACACACTAACACGTACTTACATGTATTTACACGCACTTCCACGCACTTACACGTAATTACATGCACTTACACACACTTACACATACTTACACGCACTTACACATACTTACACATATGTACACGTACTTACACGCACTTACACAAACATACATACACTTACACGCACTTACACGCACCTACACGTACTTACACACACTTATACGTACTTACACATACCTACACAAACTTACAGGCACTCACACGCACTTACACGCACTTACACACACTTACACGCACTAACGCACACTTACACGTACTTACACAAACTTACATACACTCACATGTACTTACACAAACTAAAATGCACTTACACGCACTTACAAGTACTTACACGCACTTACACATACCTACACGTACTTACAGGTACTTATTTGTACTTACACGTACTTATACGCACTTACACGCACTTACACGCACTTACACACACTTCCACGTACTTACATGCACTTCCACACACTTACACAAACTTACACGCAATTGCACACACAGACACACACTTACATGTACTTACACATACTTACACATACTTACACAAACATACACGTACTCATACGCACTTATACGCACTTACATGCACTTGCACGTACTTACACGCACTAATACACACTTACACATACTCACAAGCACTTACACGTACTTACACACACTTACACGTACTTACACACACCTACACGCACGTACACGTATTAACACACACTTACACACAGGTATCTGTACTTAGACGTACTTAAATGCACTAACACATACCTACACGCACTGACACATACCTACACGCACTTCCACGTACTTACACACACTTACACAAACTTACACGCACTTACAAGAACTAAAATGCACTTACACGCACTCACACGCACTCTCACATACTTACACGTACTTACACGTACTTACACACACTTACACGTGCATACACGCATTTCTACGCACTTACACACACTGACACAAACTCACACATACTGATACACACTTACACACAGTTACATGAACTTACACAAGCTTACACGCACTTACACGTACTTACACACACTTACACGTACTTACACACACTTACACGCATTTACACGCACTTATACGTACTTACACGCACTTACACGCACTTACACGCACTTACACATTCTTACACATACTTACATGTACTTATACGCAATTACATGAACTTACACACACCTATACTCACTGGCACGCACTGGCACGCACTTACACGCACTTACTCGTACTTACACGTACTTATACACACTTACACACACTTATACGCACTTACACGTACTTACATGTGCTTATACGTCCTTACACACACTTACACGCACTTACACGCCCTTACACGATCTTACACACACTTACATACACTTACGCACACTTCCACGTACTTACACACACTTACACACACTAACATGTACTTACACATACTTACACATACTTACAAGTATTTACACGTACTTACACACACTTACACGTACGTATATGCACTTACACGTACTTAAACGCACTTGCATGCACTTGCACACACTTACACGTACTTACACACACCGACACACACTTACACGTACTTACACGCACTTACATGCCTTTACACACACTTACATGTACTTACATGCACTTACTCACATTTAGACCCACTTACACGTAGTTACACAAACTTACACGTGCTTACACACACTTACACGAACTTACACACACTTACACAGACTTACACGGACTTACAAACACTTACATGCACTTACACGAACTGACACACACTTACACATACTTACAGGCACTTACACATACTTATACAGAGTTGTATGCACTTGCACACACCTACATGCACTTACACGCACTTACACGTACTTACACGCACTTACACACACATATATATACTTACACAAAATTAACCGCACTTACACACTTACACATACTTACCAAAACGTATACGCACTTACACACACTTACACGCACTTACACGCAGTTATACGCACTTACACCTTCTTACACACACTTACACGCACTTACATACACGTACACGTACTTACATACACATACACGCACTTACACGCATTTACACACACTTACACACCCTTACACGTACTTACATGTACTTATACACACTTACACACACTTATATGCACTTACACAAACTTACACGCACTGGCACATACTAGCACGCACTAGCATGCACTTATACGCAGTTACACACACTTACACGTACTTACACGTAATTATACGCAATTATATGAACTTACACACACTTTCATGCACTTACACACACTTCCACGTACTTACACACACTTACATGCACTAACACGCACTTACACATACTTACACGTACTAACACGCACTTACACACGCTTACACATACTTACACATACTTACACGCACTTACACACACTTACACATACTTACACGCACTTACACGCACGTGCACAAACTTACACGTACTTATACGAATATATACAAACTTACACAAACTTACACGCAAGTACACATACTTACACGTACTTACACCCACTTACACGCACTTACACACACTTACACGGACTTACACAAACATACACACACTTACACACACTTACACAAACTTACATACACTTACACACACTCACACCCACTTACACGTACTCACATGCACTTACACGCACTTACATACACTTACACGTACTTACACATGCTTACATGCACTTACACGTACTTACACGCACTGACACGAACTCACACACACTTACACGCACGTTCACAAACTTACACACACTTACACATACTTAGACAAACTTACACAAACTTACAAGCACGTACACACACTTACACGCACTTACACACACTTCTACACACTTACATGTACTTATATGTACTTACACGCACTTACACACACGTATACGCCCGTAGACACGCTTACACCTACGTACACGCACTGACACACTCTTACACACACTTGCACAAAATTACACGTACTGGCATGTTCTTACACGCACTTACACCCACTTACGCGCAGTTACACGTACTTACACGCACTTGCATGCACTTGCACACACTTACACGCACTTGCACATACCTACATACACTTACACGCACTTAAACGTACGTACACGCACTTATACGTACTTACAAGCACTTACACACACTTACACGCACTTACACGCACTTACACACACTGACACAAACTCACACAAACGTACATGCACTCACACACACTTACACACATTTACACGTACATACATACACTTATACGCACTTACATACATGTACACACATGTATCCACACTTACACGTACTTACATACACTTACACGCACTTACACGCCCTTACACGCACTTACACGTACTTACACACACTTATACGCACTTACACAAACTTACAGACACTGGCATACACTAGCACACACTTGCATGCACTTACACGCACTTACACACACTAACACACACTTACACGCACTTACACGCACTTACACAAACTTACACATACTTACACGCACTTACACACACTTCCACGTACTTACATACACTTACACGTACTAACACACACTTTTACATACTTATACATACTGACATACACTTACACACACTTACACGCACTTACACGCAGTGACACGCACTTATACGTGCTTACACGCACTTCCATGCACTTGCACACACTTACACGCAATTACACATACTTACACACACTTACACACACTTACATGCACTTACACTCACTTATAGGCACTTACACACACTTACAGGCACTTGTATTTACTTACATAAACTTACACGTGCTTACACGCAATTACACAAACTTGCACGTACTTACATGCACTTAAGCGCACTTACACGCACTTACACGCACTTATACGTACTTAGACAAACTTTCACGCACTTACACGCACTCACATGCACTTACACGCATTTGCATGCACTTACATATACTTACACGCACTTACACATAGTTACACGTACTTACACGCACTTGCACGTACTTACACACACTTACAAGCACTTACACAATCTTACATGCACTTACACACACTTACACGCACTTACACATAGTTACACGTACTTACACGCACTTGCACGTACTTACACACACTTACAAGCACTTACACAATCTTACATGCACTTACACACACTTACACGCACTTATACGCACTAACATGCACGTACACACACTTACACATACCTATACAAACGTACACGCACTTACCCACAGTTTTACACACTTACACATACTTACACCCACTTACACGTACTTACACAAATGTATACGCACTAACTCACACTTACACGCACTTACACACACTTACAAGCATTTACACGCACTTACATGCACTTACACGTAATTACACGCACTTACACGTACTTACACGCACTTACACACACAGACACAAATGTATAGGCACTTACGCGCACTTACCCGCACTTACATGCACTTACACAACCGTACACGCACTTACATGCACTTATACGCACTTACACGTACTCACACGCACTTGCACACACTCACACGCACTTACACGCACTTACACATACTTGCACATACTTACAAGCACGTACTCGCACTTACACACACCTAAACGTACTTACACGTACTGAAAATAACTCACACGCACTTACACGCACTTACACGAACTTACACGCACTAACACGAACTTATACAAGCTTACACGAACGTATACGCAAGTACATGTACTTACACACACTTACACGTACTTACACACACTTACACGCACTTACACGCTCTTACATATACTTACACGTACTTACACAAATGTATACATACGTACACGCACTTACACAAACTTACATGCACTTACACACACTCACACGCACTTACACGTACTCACATGCACGTACACGCACTAACATGCACTTACACGTACTTACACGCGCTTACACGCACTTATACGTACTTACATGCACTGACAAAAACTCACACACACTTACATGCACTTATACAAACTTTCACACACGTATATACACTTAGATAAACTCACACGAGCATACACGTACGTATACACACTAACACACACTTACACACACTTACACGTACTTCTACGTACTTACGCGTACTTACACGCACTTACATGTACTTACACGTACAAACATGCACTTACACGCACTTACACGCACTTACACACACTTACACACATTTACACACAATGATACAAACTCATACGAACTTACACGTACTCACACGCACTTACATATACTTACATGCACTAACACGCACTTACACACACGTACACATACTTATGCATGCTTACACACTCTTACACGCACTTACACACACTTACACGTCCATACACATACCTACACGCACTTATATGCACTTACACACACTTACACATACGTACACAAACTTACACGGACTTGCATACACTGGCACGTACTGGCATGCACTTACACACACGTACACGCACTTACACATACTTCCACGTACTTGCACGCACTTACTCGCACTTACACACACACATACATGTACTTACATGCACTTACAGGCACTTACATAAACTTACACGCACTTACATGCACTTACACTCACTTACACGTACTTATACGCACTTACATGTACTTATACACACTTACACATACTTATACACACTCATACAAACTTACACGTACTTACACACACTTATACACACTTACACGTACTGATACGCACTCACACATACTTACACGTACTTGCTTGCACTTGCACACACTTACATGGACTTACACGTACTTACACACACTTCCACGCACTTACATGCACTTTACAGGCACTTTACCGCACTTATACGCACCTACACGTACTTACATGCACTTACACGCACTTACACGTAATTACACGTACTTACACATACTTACACACACTTACGCGCACTTACACACACTTGATGCACTTACACAAACGTACACGCACTTACTCGCACTTGTAAAAAATTACACATACTTACACACACTCACACACACTTACACGCACTCATATGCACGTAAACGTACTTACACGCACTTAAACTCACTTACACGTACTTATACGCGCTTACACGCACTTACATGCACTTACACGCACTGACACAAACTCATACGCACTTACACATACTTACACAAACTTACACACACTTACACGCACATACATGAACTTCCACGAACTTACTCCCACGTACAATAACTTACATGTACTTACACGCACATACACGTACTTACACGCACTCACACACACTTACACGCACTTACACGCACTTATACGCACTTACACATACTTACACAAACGTACACGAACTTACACACAGTTACACACACTTACACACACTTACACGTAATTACACGTACTTACACAAATGTATACGCACTTACTCGCACTTACATACACTTACACACACTTACAACTATTTACACACCCTGACATACACTTACACATAATTATACGCACTTACATGCACTTATACACACTTACACACAGTGACACAAACTTACAGGCACTCACGCACACTTACATGCACTTACACATACTTACACAACCATACACACTCTTCTACACACTTACACGAACGCACACGCACTTACATGCACTTGTATACACTTACACATACTCATACGCACTTACACGCACTCATACATACTTACACGCACTTACACGTACTTACAGGCACTTGAATGCACGTACACGCACTTAAACACACTTAAACGCACTTACACGCACTGACAATAACTCACACGCACTTATACACACTTACATGCACTTACACACACTAACACAAACTTATACAAACTTACACGAACGTATATGCAAGTACACGTACTTACACACACTTACACGTACTTACACTCACTTACACGCACTTACACGCACTTACATACACTTACACGTATTTACACAAATGTACACATACTTACACACACTTACACAAATTTATACGTACTCACACTCACTCACATGCACTTATACGCCCTCACATGCACGTACACGTACTTACATGCACTTACACGCACTTACACGCACTTGCACGCACTTATAGGCACGTACACACAATGACACAAACTCGCACGCACTTACACGCACTTATACAAACTTACGCACACTTACACACACTTAGACAAACTTACAGAAACTTACACACACTTATACACACTTACACGCACTTGTACGCACTTACATACACTTACACGTACCTATACGTACTTACGCGCTCTGACACACACTTACACTTCCTTACGCGTACTTACACACAGTTACACGCACTTACACGCACTTCCACACACTTACACACACTTACACACTGACACAAACTCACACAAACATACACGTACTCATACGCACTTACATACACTTATTCATACTTACATGCACTTATACACACGTACACATACTTATAGGCACTTACACACCCTTACACACACTTACACACACTTATACGCCCTTCCACGTACTTACACGCACTTATATGCACTTATACGCACTTACACGCACTTACACAAACTTACACGGACTGGCATGCACTGGCATGCACTTGCATGCACTTACACACACATACACACACTTACACATAATTACACACACTTACACACCCTTACACGTACTTACACACACTTACATGCACTTACATGCACTTACACGCACTTACATGAACTTACATGCACTTACATGCACTTACACGCACTTACACATACTTACACGTACTTACACATACTTACACGTACTTACACATACTTACACACACTCACACGAACTTACACGTACTTACACGCACTTGTACACACTTACACATACAGATACGCACTTACACGTACTTACACGTACTTGCATGCACTTGCACACACTTATATGCACATACACGTACTTACACATAGTTACACACACTTACACACACTTTATAGGCACTTTACTGTACTTATACGCACTTACACGCACTTACACACAATTACACGTACTTACACATACTTACACTCACTTACACGCACTTACACAAATGTACACACACTTTAACGAACGTATATGCACTTACACGCAATTATACAAAATTACACACACTCACACACACTTATATGCACTCATATGCACTTACACGTACTTACACGTACTTATACTTGCTTACATGTACTTATACGCACTTCCACGTACTTACACACACTTACACATACTTATACACACTTACACGCACTTTTACGCACTTACACATAGTGACACATACTCACACAAACTCACACAAACTTACATGCACTTACACATACTTACACACAATTACACACACGTACACGCACTTACACACACTTACGTGTACTTACACGCACTTACACGCACTTACACACACTTACATGCACTTACATACCCTTACACGCACTTCACGAACTTACACGAACTTACACCCACTTACAAGAACTTACATGCACTTATACGCACTTACACGTACTTACACGCACTCACACATACTTATACACGCTTACACGCACTTTTACCCACTTACATACAGTTACACATACTCACACAACCTCACACAAACTTACACGCACTTACACATACTTACACACACTTACACACACGTACACACACTTACACACACTTACCTATGCTTCCACGCACTTACACGTACTTACACACACTTACATGCACTTACATACCCTTACACGCAATTACACGCACTTACACACACTTACACACACTTACATGTACTTACACGAACGTACACGCACTGGCACGTACTGGTACGTAGTGGCACGCACTTACTCGCACTTATACGCACTTGCACGCACTTACATGTACCTACACGCACTTACACATACTTACACGCACTTATACACACTAACATGCACTTACACATACTTATACACATTTACACGAACTTACATGCACTTTCAGGCACTTATACACACTTACACGCACTTACACACACTTACACAAACTTACACACACTTAAACGCACCAATACGCACTTACACGCACTTATACGCACGTACACGCATTGACACAAACTTACACAAACTTACACGTACTTACACGCACATACATGCACTTATACGCACTTGCACGCACTTACACGTACTTACTCGCACTTACACATACCTACACGCACTTATACAAACTAACACACACTTACACGCACCTATACACACTTGGACATACTTACTCATACTTACACGCACTCACACGCACTTTCACGCACTTACACGCACTTACATGTACTTCCACGCAATTACACGCACTTACACACACATACACAAACTTACCAACTTTACACACACTTATACGCACTTACATGACTTATACTAACTTACACAAATGTACACGTACTTACACGCACTTACAGGATCTTACATGTACTTACATGCACCTACACGCACTTACTCACACTCACATGCACATACACGCACTTACACACACTTACACGCACTTACACGCACTTGCACGCACTTACACGCACTTACAGGCACTGACACGAACTCACACGCACTTACACGCACTTACACAAACGTACACGCACTTACACGAACTTACACGAGCTTACACAAACTTACGCGCTTATACACACACGTACACGCACTTACACACACATACACGTTCTTATACGCACTTACACGAACGTTCACGCACTTAAACGCACTTACACAAACTTACACATACTTACATATACTTACACGCACTCACACGCACTCAAACGGACTCACACACACTTATACAAACTTACACGCACTTACACGTACTTTCACGAACTTACACGTACTTAGATGCACTTACATACACTTACACGTACTTACACACACTTACATGTACTTACACGCACTTACACATACTTACACACACTCATACAAACTTACACGCACTTACACACACTTATACACACTTACACGTACTCATACGCACTCACAGATACTTACACATACTTGCTTGCACTTGCACACACTTACATGCACTTACACACACTTACACATGCTTACACGTACTTACATGCACTTTACAGGCACTTTACCGCACTTATATGCACCTACACGCACTTACACGCACTTACACGCACTTACACGCAATTACACGTACTTACACATACTTACACACACTTACGTGCACTTACACACACTTGACGCACTTACACAAACGTACACACACTTACACACACTTATATAAATTTACACACACTTACACATAATCACACACACTTACACGCACTCATATGCACTTACACGTACTTACACGCACTCATACTCACTTACACGTACTTATACGTGCTTACACGCACTTACATGCACTTACACGCACTGACACAAACTCACACGCACTTACACATACTTACACGAACTTACACACACTTACACGCACTTACACGAACTTCCACGAACTTACTCCCATGTACAAGAACTTACATGTACTTACATGCACTTACACGTACTTACACGCACTCACACACACTTACACGCACTTACACGCACTTATACGCACTTACACATACTTACACTAACGTACACGCACTTACATACAGTTACACACACTTACACACACTTACACATAATTACATGTACTTACACAAAGGTATACGCACTTACTCACACTTACACACACTTACACACACTTACAAGTATTTACACACGCTTACATACACTTACACGTAATTACGCGCACTTACACGCACTTAAACACACTTACACACACTGACACAAACTTACAGGCACTTATGCATACATACACGTACTTACCCGCACTTACACGACTGGACACAGTCTTCTACATACTTACACAAACGTATACGCACTTACATGCACTTATATACACTTACACGTACTCATACGCACTTACACGCACTCACACATACTTACATACACTTACACGTACTTACACGCACTTACACGCACGTATACGCACTTACACACACTTAATCGCACTTACACGCACTGACAATAACTCACATGCACTTGTACGCACTTACATGTACTTACACACACTAACATAAACTTATACAAACTTACACGAACGTATATGCAAGTACATGTACTTGCAGACACTTACACGTACTTACACACACTTACACGCACTTACATGCACTTACATACACTTACACGTACTTACACAAATGTACACATACGTACACACACTTACACAAATTTATACGCACTTACACACACTCACATGCACTTATATGCACTCACATGCACGTACACGTACTTACATGCACTTACACACACTTATACGCGCTTGCATGCACTTACAGGCACTTACAGGCACTGACACAAACTCACACGCACTTACACAAACTTATACAAACTTACACAAACTTACACACACTTAGACCACCTTACAGAAACTTACATGCACTTATACACACTTACACGCACTTGTACGCACTTACACACACTTACACGCACCTATATGTGCTTACGCGCACTTACACGTACTTACACTTACTTACACGTACTTACACACACTTACACGCACTTCCTCACACTTACACACACTTACACACAGTGACACAAACTCTTACAAACTTACACGTACTCATACGCACTTACATACACTTATTCATACTTACATGGACTTACACACACGTACACATACTTACAGGTACTTACACGCACTTACACGCACTTACACAAACTTACACACACTTACACGTACTCATACGCACTTACATACACTTATTCATACTTACATGGACTTACACACACGTACACATACTTACAGGTACTTACACGCACTTACACGCACTTACACAAACTTACACGGATTGGCATGCACTGGCACACACTTGCATGCACTTACACACAAGTACACGCACTTACACATACTTACACACACTTACACACACTTACACGCACTTACACGTACTTACATGCACTTACATGTACTTGCATGCACTTACACGAACTTACACGCACTTACACGCACTTGCACACACTTGCATGCACTTACACACAAGTACACGCACTTACACATACTTACACACACTTACACACACTTACACGCACTTACACGTACTTACATGCACTTACATGTACTTGCATGCACTTACACGAACTTACATGCACTTACATGCACTTACACGCACTTACACGTACTTACACATACTTACACGTACTTAGACGCACTTACACATACTTACACACACTCACACGGACTTACACGTACTTACACACACTTATACACACTTACACGTACTGATACGCACTTACACGTACTTACACGTACTTGCATGCACTTGCACACACTTACATGCACTTACACGTACTTACACACACTTACACACACTTACACGCACTTTACAGGTAATTTACGACACTTATACACACTTACACGCACTTACACGCAATTACACGTACTTACACATACTTACACACACTTACACGCACTTACACAAACTTACACACACTTACACAAACGTATACACACTTACACGCACTTATACAAAACTACACACACTTTCACACACTCACACACACTTATACACACTCATATGCACTTACACGTACTTACATGTACTTATACTCACTTACATGTACTTATACACACTTACACGCACTTACACACACTTACACATACTTATACACACTTACACGTACTTTTACGCACTTACAGACAGTTACACGTACTCACACAAACTCACACAAACTTACATGTACTTACACATACTTACACATACTTATACACACGTACACGCACTTACACACACTTACGTGTACTTATACGCACTTACACGCACTTACACACACTTACATGCACTTACATACCCTTACACGTACTTACACGAATTTACACGAACTTACACCCACTTACAAGAACTCACATGCACTTACACGCTCTTACACATACTTACACGCACTCACACATACTTATACACACTTACACGCACTTTAACGCACTTACACACAGTTATACGTACTCAGACAAACTCACACAAACTTACACCCACTTACACATACTTACACACACTTATACACACGTACACGTACTTACACATACTTACATATACTTCCACACACTTACACGCACTTACACACACTTACATGCACTTACATACCCTTACACGCAATTACACGTACTTACACACACTTACACACACTTACATGCACTTACACAAGCGTACACGCACTGGCACGTACTGGTACGCAGTGGCACACACTTCCTCGCACGTATACGCACTTACATGCACTTACATGTACTTACACGCACTTACACATACTTACAAGCACCTATACACACTAACACGCACTTACACATACTTACACACATTTACACGAACTTACATGTACTTTCAGGCACTTATACACACTTACACGCACTTACACACACTTACACAAACTTACACACACTTAAACGCACAAATACGCACTCACACGCACTTATACGCACGTACACACATTTACACAAACTTACACAAACTTACACGCACTTACACGCACTTACATACACTTACACGCACTTGCACGCACTTACACATACTTACTCGCACTTACACATACCTACACGCACTTGTACGAACGTATACAAACTTACACACACTTACACGCACTTATACACACTTGGATGCACTTACACGTACTTACACGCACTCACACGCACTTACACGTGATTACACGCACTTACATGTACTTCCACGCAATTACATGCACTTACACACACTTACACGAACTTACCAACTTTACACACACTTACACGCACTTACACGTGCTTATACTAACTTACACGAATGTACACGTACTTACACGCACTTACAGGAACTTACATGTACTTACACACACTTACACGCACTTACACATACTCACATGCACATACACGCATTTACACATATGTACACGCACTTACATGCACTTGCAGGCACTAACACGAACTCACACGTACTTACACGCACTTACACAAACTTACACGCACTTACACGAACTTACACGAGCTTACACAAACTTACGGGCTTATACACATACGTACACACACTTACACACACATACATGTACTTATACGCATTTACACAAACGTACACGCACATATACGCACTTACACAAGCTTACACGTACTTACACATACTTACACGCACTTACACGTACTCAAACGCACTCACACACACTTACACGCGCTTACACAAGCTTACACACACTTACACGTACTTTCACGAACTTACACGCACTTACATGCACTGACATGCACTTACACACAGTAACACACACTTACACGTTCTTACATGAACTTACACGTACTTACACACACTTACATGCACTTACACACACTTACACAGACTTACACACACTTACACCCACTTACATATACTTATGCCCACGTACACAAACGTACATACACTTATACAGACTTACACGCACCTACACGCACTTACACGTACTTACACACACGTGCACATACTCATATAAACTCACATGCACTTACACATACTTACACATACTTACACACACTTACACGCACTTACACGAACTAACAAGAACTTACATGCACTTACACACACTTACACACACGTACACGTACGTACACGTACTTGCGCACACTTACACGCACTTACATGAACGTACATGTACTTATATAAACTTACACGTATTTAAACACATTTACACGCACTTACATGCGTTTACATCAACTTACACGTACTTACACGCACTTACACGCACAGACACAAACTCACACAAACTAACACGCATGTTTATGCACTCACCTACACTTACACTCACTGATACGCACTTACATGCACTTCCACGCACATACACACACTTACACACACTTATAGGCACTTACACATACTCACACATACCTATACGCACTTACACGCCCTTACACGCACTTCCACGCACTTACACGTATGTACACGCACTTACACAAACTTACACGCAGTGGCAAGTACTGGCACGCACTAGCACACACTTACACGCACTTACACGCACTTATATGCACTTATACGCACTTACACGCACTTACATATACTTACTCGCACTTACACGCACTTACACAAACTTACACGTACTTATACGCACGTACACGCACTTACACATACTAACACACACTTACACGCACTAACACGCACTTACACATACTTACACAGACTTATACAAACTTATATGCACTTACACGCACTTACAGGTACTTACACACACTTGCATGTACTTGGACACACTTACACACACTTACACGCACCTACATGCACATATACGCACTTACGCGCACTTACACACACTTTACACCGCTTACACACACTTAAACACACTTACACTCACTTACACGTACGTACATGCACTTATACACACTTACACATACTTTTACACACTTACACATACTTACACGCAATTACACACACTTACATTAATTTACACGTACTTAAACACACTTATACCCACTTACACTCACTTACATGCACTTACACGCATTTACACGCACTTACACGAACGTACACGCACTTACACGTACTTGCACGCACTTACACGTACTAACACGTACTTACACGCACTTACA
Organism: Penium margaritaceum; assembly: GCA_023375785.1. Lineage (NCBI taxonomy): Eukaryota > Viridiplantae > Streptophyta > Zygnematophyceae > Desmidiales > Peniaceae > Penium > Penium margaritaceum. The sequence continues at coordinate 59,360 of SZWC01002540.1, read as the reverse complement.
TGCACTTACACGTACTAATACGAATGTATACACACTTACATGCACTTACACATACTTATACGCACTTGCACGTACTTACATGTACTCCACGTACTCACACGCACTTACACACACTTACATGCACTTACATGCAATTTCACATACTTACACGCACTTACACGCACTGACACAAACGTACATGTGCTTGCACGTACTTATACACAATGAAATATACTTACACAAACGTACACGCACTTCTACGCACTTACACAAACTTACACGCACTTACACGCACTTACACGCAGTTTCACACACTTACACGTACTTACACACACTTCTACGCACTTCACACACGTATACACACTTACACGCTCTTGCATGCACTGACACGTACTCACATATACTTACACGCACGTACACGAACTTACACGTACTTGAACAAACTTACACAAACTTACACGAACTTACTCTCCATTACACACACTTTCACGCACTTACACGCACTTACAGGCACTTACACGAACTTACACGCACTTACACGTACTTACACACACGTACACGCACTTACACAAATTTATATGCACTTACACGCACTTACACAAACGTACACGCACTTACACACACTTACACAAATTAACATGCACTTTCATGCACTTTTACACACTTACATGCACTCACACATACTGGTACACACTTACACGCACTTACACACACTTTCACGCACTTATACGCACTTAAACGTACTTGCTCACACTTACAGGCACTTACACTCACTGACAGGAACTCACACATACTTACACAAACTTACACACACTTTCACGTACGTACAGAAACTTACACAAACGTACACACACTAACACGTACTTACACGCACTTACACACACTTACACACACTTACGTGCACTTACACGCACTTACACACACTTACACTCACTTACACGTACTTACACACACTTACACACACTTCTACACTCTTACACGCATTGGCACGCACTGGCACCCACTTACACACACTTACACGTACTTATACACACTTACACGCACGTACACACACTTACATGCACTTACACGTACATACACGTACATACACACACTTACACGTACTTACACAAACATACACGTACTTCCACGTACTTCCATGAACTTACATGCACTTACTCGTACTAACACGCACTTACACATACTTAAATGCACTAGCACAGACTTACACGCACTTACACACGCTTACACACACTTACACGTACTTCCACATACTTACACAAACTTGCATGCACTTGTACACACTTACACGCACTTACACACACTTACACGCACTTATACACACTTACACGTACTTACACGCACTTACATGCAATTACACGCACTTCCATGAACTTACATGCACTTACACACACTTACACAAAATTACACGCACTTACACACACTGACATACACTTATACATACTTACACGCACTTAGACATACTTACACGAACTTACACGAACTTACACGCACTTACACGCACTTACACGTACTTACACGCACTTACATGTACATACACGTACTTACACGCACTCGCACATACTTGCACACACATACACAAACGTACACACACTTACACGCACTTACACGTACCTACACGCACTAACACACACGTACACATACTTACACGCACTTATACAAACTTACACCCACTTAGACACACGTGTACACACTCACACACACTTACACACACTTATACGCACTTACACGTACTGAAACGAACTGACACGTACTTACACACACTTATAGGGACTTACACGAACGTACATGTAGTTACACGCACTTACACAAACGTACATGCAGTTACACACACTTAGACGTACTTACACGCACTTACACGTACTTACACGTATTTACACGCACTTGCTTAAACTGACACACACTTACACGAACTTACACATACTTACACGCACTTACACACAAGTACACACACTTACATGCACTTACGCGCACTTACATGAACTTATACACACTTACACGCACCTACACGTACTTACACGTACTTGCACGCACTTACACTCACTTACACGAACTCTCACGCACTTACACGTACTTACACGCACTTACATGGACGTACAGGCATTTACACGTACTTACACGCACTTACACGCACTTACACGCACTGACACGAACTCACACACACTTATACACACTTAAAAACACGTACTTACACGAATGTACACACACTTCCACGCACTTACTCAAACTTGCACGTACTTACACACACTTACACGCACTTAGACACACTCATACGCACTTACACATACTTATACACACTTACACGCACTTACATGCACTTACACGCACTTACACGCACTTATACGCACTTATACGCACTGACACAAACTCACATGTACTTACACGCACTTATACAAACTTACATGCACGTAAACGGACGTACACAAACTTACACACAATTACACGCACTTACACGCACTTACATGCACTTACACGCACTTACACAAACTTACACGCACTTATACGTACTTACACACACGTACATGCACTTACACACACTCACACAAATTTACACATACTTACACACACTTATACAAACATACACACACTTACACGCACTTACACAAATTTACACGCACTTACATGTACTTACACACACTTACACGCACTCACACACACTTGCACGTACTTACACGCACTTACACACACTTACACGCACTTACACGCACTTACACGTACTTACACACACTTACACGCACTTACATGTACTTACACGTACTTACACGCACTTACACACACTTACACGTACTCACACGTACTTACAAGCACTTACACGCATTTACAGGAACTTACACACACTTACACGTAGTTACACGCACTAACACACACCTACACATACTTACATGCACTTACACACACTTACACTTACTCATACACACTTACACATACCTAAACGCACTTACACGTACTTACACGCACTCGCATGCACTTGCACACACTTACACGCAGTAACACGCACTTACACACACTTACATGCACTTACATGCAATTACACGCACTTACATGCACTTACACACAATTACACGTACTTACACAAACATACACGCACTTCCACACACTTACACAAACTTACACACACATACATGCACTTACATGTACTTACACATACTTACACGTACTTACACAAACTTCCACACACTTACACACACGTATACACACTTACACGCTCTTACACGCACTGACACAAACTCACACGTACCTACACGCACTTATACGAACTTATGCGCACTTGAATAAACTTACACAAAGTTACACGATCTTTCACGCCATTATACGCACTTTCACGCACTTACACGCACTTACATACACTTACACAAACTTACATGCACTTACACGCACTTGCACACACGTACACGCACTTACACGTACTTACACGAATTTACATGCACTTACACGCACTTACACAAACGTACACGCACTTACAAGTACTTACACAAACATACATGCACTCACACGTACTTGCACACACATACACGTACTTACACACACTTACACGCAATTACACACACTTACACGCACTTACACACACTTACAAGCACTTACACTCACTGACACAAACTCACACGCACTTACACGTACTTACACAAACTTACACACACTTTCACGCACGTACACAAACGTATATGCACTTAGACGTACTTACGCATACTTACACGCACTTACACACACTTACATGCACTGACACGTACTTACACGTACTTACACGCACTTACACACACTTACACACACTAATACAAACTTACACGCATTGGCACGCACTGGCACGCACTTGCATGCACTTCCACATACTTAGATAAACTTATACACACTTACACGCACTTACACGCACTTACATGCACTTACACGCACTTACACATACTTACACGCACTTACACGCATTGACACGCACTTCCACGCACTTCCAGGTACTTCCACGCACTTACACGCACAAACACACACTTCCACATACTTACACGCACTTACACGCACTTACACGCACTTATACACACTTACACATACTTACACGCACTTCCACATACTTAAACACACTTGCATGCACTTGCACACACACGTACTTACACGCACTTACACGCAGTTACACGCACTTACACGTACTTGCACGCACATACATGCAATTACACGCACTTCCACGAACGTACATGCACTTACACACACTTACACAAACTTACACGTACTTACACACACTGACACGCACTTATACATACTTACACGCACTTAGACTTACTTACACGCGCTTACACACACTTACACGCACTTAAACACACTTACACGTACTTGCATGTACTTACATGTACTTTTACGTACTTACATGCACTCACACATACTTACACACACTTACACAAACTTACATGCAATTACACTTTCTTACACGTATCCACACGCACTAACACACACTTACACATACTTATACACACTTATACAAACTTACACCCACTTACACACACTTATTCGAACTTACACCCACCTACACACACTTATACATACTTACATACACTGACATGAACTTACACGTACGTACATGTACTTACACACACGTATACGGACGTACACAAAAGTACATGTACTTACACGCACTTACACGCACTTATACATACTTACACATACTTACACGCATTTACACGCACTTACACAAACGTGCATGCACTTACACGCACTTACACGTACTTACACATACTTACACACAGTTACACGCACTTACATATACTTACGTACACTTACACAAACGTATACACACTTACATGCACTTACACGTACTTACACGCACTTGCACGCACTTACATGCACTTAAATGCACTCACACGCTCTTACACACACTTGCACACACTTACATGGACTTACAAGCATTTACACGTACTTACATGCACTTACACGCACTTACACGCGCTGACACAAACTTACACACACTTATACGCACTTACACGCAATTACACATACTTACACGAATGTACACGCACTTCCATGCACTTACATGAACTTACACACACTTACATACACTTACACGTACTTAGACACACTCACACGTACTTGCACATACTTACACACACTTACACGCACTTACATGCACTTACACACACTTACCTCACTTATACGCACTTACACGCACTTACACGCACTGACACGATTTCACACGTACTTACACGCACTTACACAAACTTACATGTACTTAAACGAACGTACACAAACTTACACACAATTACACATACTTACACGCACTTACACGTACTTACACACACGTACAAACACTTACACGCACTTACACACACGTACACGCACTTACACACACTCACATGAATGTACACGCACTTATACACACTTACACAAATGTACACGCACTTATACGCACTTACACAAATTAGCACGCACTTACAGGCACGTACACACACTTACACGCACTCACACATACTTGCACGTACTTACTCGTACTTTTACGTACTTACACGCACTTACACGTACTTACACATACTTACACGGAGTTACACGCACTTACACATACTTTCATGCACTTATACACACACGCACTTACACGCACTTACATGCACTTACACGCACTTACACACATTTACACAAACTTACACACACTTACATCCACTTCCATGTACTGATACGCACTTACACTTACTCACACACACTTACACACACTTACACGTACTTACACGTACTTACACGCACTTGCATGCAGTTGCACACACTTACACGCACTTACACGCACTTATACGCACTTACAGGCATGTACACGTCCTTACAGGCACTTACACATACTTACATGCAATTACACGCACTTACACGTGCATGCAAGTGCACTTGCACACACTTATAGGAAACGTACACGCACGTACACACACTTACACAAGCTTACACACACTTGCATGCACTTGCAAGCACTTACACGCGTTAATGTGTACTTACACGCACTTACACGCACTTACGCACACCTACACGCACTCACACATACTTACAAGCACTTATACAAACTTACACGCACTTACACACACTTACACACACCTACACGCACTAACACACACTTACACGTGCTTACATGCACTTGCACAAACTCACGCCCACTTACACACACTTGTACGCACTTACACGTAATTACACACATTTACACATACAGACACGCACTGATACAAACTTACACGTACTTACATGCACTTACACACATTCACACGTACTTACACGCACTTACATGTACTTACACGCACTTACACACACTTACACGCACTTACATGCACTTACACACACTGACACGAACTCACATACACTTACACGCACTTACTGGAACTTACACATACTTACACGTACTTACACATACTTACATGCACTTATACGCACTTATACGCACTTACATGTACTTACACACACTTACACGTACTTATACGCACCTACACACACTTAAACGCACTTAGACACACTTATATACACTTAAAAGCACTTGTACATACTTACACGCACTCACACAAACCTACACGTACTTACACGCACTTACACAAACTTACATGCACTTACACACACTTACACGCACTTGCACACACGTACACGCACTTACACGTACTGACACAAACTTACACGCACTTACACGTACTTACACGCATTTACACACACTTACACATACATACACACACTTACACGCACTTATACACACTTACACGCACATACACGTACTTACACGTACTTACAAGCATTTACATGTACTTAAACGCACTTACACTTATGCACACTTACACACACTTACACACACTTACACGTACTAGAATGTACTTGCATGCACTTCCACACACTTACACGTACTTATACGCACTTACACGCACTTGCACGCACTTACACATACTTCCACACACTTACACGTACTTACACACAATTGCACATACTTGCACATACTTTCATGCACTTAAACGCACTTACACAAACTTACACATACTTACACGTACTGACACACACTCATATGCACTTACACACACTTACACATACTTACACGCCCTCACACGCACTTAGACACGCTTACATGCACTTACACGCACTTTCATGCACTTGTACACACTTTGATGCATTTACACGTAATTTGACATACTTACACGTACTTACACGTACTCACACATACTTACATGTACTTACACGAATTTGTACCCACTTACACACACTTGTACGCACTTATACAAACTTATACACACTTACATGGACTTACACAAACGTACACGTACTTACACGTACTTACACGCACTTACACGTACTTACACGCACTTACACACACTTACACGCACTTACATACCCTTATACACACTGACACAAACTCACACGCACTTACACGCACTTTCAGGAACTTGCTCACGCTTACACGTACTTACACATACTTACATGCACTTATACGCACGTATAGGCACTTATACGTACTTACACGCACGTACACGCACACTTACCCACACTTACACACACATACACGTACTTACACACGCTTATATGCACTTACACGTACGTATACGTACATACACATACTCACACGAACTTACACGTACTTACACGCACTTACACGCACCTACACATACTTACACGTACTTACACGCATTTACACGCACTTACACGTACTTACACGTACTTACACGCACTTACACGCACTGATACACAATTACACGTACTTACATGAACTTATACGCACTTACACGTACTTACACAAACTTACACGTACTTAGACTCACTGACACACACTTATACACACTTACACGCACTTTCACATACTTACACGCGCTTACATGCACTTATACACACTTACATCCACTTACACATACTTTCATGTACTTGAACGCACTTACACGCATTTACATGTACTTACATGTACTTACACGCACTTACGCGTACTTACACGCACTCAAACATACTTACACGAACTTATACGGACTTACACGTACTTACACGCACTTACAGGCACCTACACGTACTAACATGCACTTACACACACTTATACACACTTACACAAACTTACACCCAGTTAGACATGCTTATACACACTTACACGCACTTACACACACTTACGCACACTTACACATACTGACACAAACGTACACGCACTTATACAAACATACACACTCTTACACAAACTTACACGAACGTACACGTACTTACACGTACTTACACGCACTTACATGCACTTACACACACTCACACGCACTTACACGTACTTACACGCACTTACACGCACTTACACGCACTTACACACACTTACATGCACTTGCGCGCACTGACACAAACTCACACGTACTTACAGGCACTAACAGGAACTTGCACACACTTACACGTACTTACACATACTTACATGCATTTATACGCACTTATACACACTTAAACGTTCTTACACACACGTACACGCACTTATACGTACCTGCACACACTTACATGCACTTACACACACTTATACGCACCTACACGCACTTATACGTACTTACACGCACTCACACGAACTCACACGTACTTACACGAACTTAAACTCACCTACACGCACGTACACACACTTACACGCACGTACACACATTTACACATACTTACACGTACTTACACAAACTTACACGCACTTACACGTACTTACACACACTTACACGCACATATACGCACTGACACAAACTTACACGCACTTATACGCACTTACACGCACTTAAACACACTTACACGTAGTTACACAAACTTACACATACGTACACGCACTCACACAAATTTACACGCACTTACAGGCACTTATACGCACTTACACGCACTCACACGCACTTACACGCACTTGCACGCACTTACACGCACTTACACACACTTACACATACTTGGACGCACTTACACGTACTTACACACATTTACACGCACTTCCATGCACTGACACATACTTACACGCACTTACACACACTTCCACGTACTTACACGCACTTACACAAACTTAGATGCACTTACACGCACTTACTCACACCTACACACACTTACACATACCTACACATACTTACACACACTTACACAAACTTACACGTACTTACACGCACTTACACGCACTTACACACACTTACACGTACTTACAACCACTGAAACGAACTTACACGTACTTTCACGCACTTACACGCACTTACACGAACTTACACAAACTTACACGCACTTATACGCCCATATACACATGTACACGTACTCTCACACACGTATACGCACATACACTCACTTCCACGAACGTACACGCACTTACACTTACACAAACCTACACCCACTTCCATGCACATACAGGCACTTCCACATACTTAAACATACTTACACGTACTTGTACACACTTGCACGCACTTACACGCACTTGCACACACTTACATGCACTTACACGCACATACACACACTGATACGAAGTCACATGGACTTACACGTACTTACACACACTTACACACACTTACACGTACTTACATGCACTTACATGCACTTACACGCACTTACACGTACTTACACACACTTACACGGACTTACACGCCCTTACACGTACTTACATGCATTTACACACACTTATACGCACTTACACAAACTTACATGCACTGGCACGCATTGGCACGCACTAGCAGGCACTTACATGTACCTATACGTACTTACACATACTTACACGCACTTACACACACTTAGACGCACTTCCATATACTTACACGCACTTACACACACTTACACGTACTTACATGTACTTACACGCACTTGCATATACTTACACGCACTTGCACGTACTTATATGTACTTACACGCGCTTACACGCACTTACACGCTCTTACACGCACTTACACGCACTAACATGCACTTACACATACTTACACCCACTTACACAAACTTACACGCACTTACACGCACTTACACGCACTTACACACACTTACACGCATTTACATGTACTTGCATGCACTTGCATACACTTACACGCACTTACACGTACTTATACGTACTTACACGTACTTACATGTACTTACACGCACTTACATGCACTTACGCGCACTTATACACACTTACACGAACTTACATGCACTAACACACACTGACACGTACTTACCTGCACTTACACACACCTTCACGGACTTACACGCATTTACATGCACTTATACACACACGCACATACACACTTACACGCACTTACACGGACTTATACGCATTTATACCCACTTACACGCACCTACACGCACTTACTGACATTTACACGCACTTACACGTACTCACACGCACTTACACAAACTTACATGCACTTACACGCACTTTCACGTACTTACACATACGTACACGCACTTACACGTACTTACACGTACTTCCACGCACTTACACTAACTTTCACGCACTTACACGTACTGGCACATACTTACACGTACTTATACACACTAAAATGCACTTTCTCGTACTCACACATACTTCCACGCACTTACACAAACGTACACACACTTATACACACTTACACACACCTACACGCACTTACACATACATACATGTACTTAAATGCACTCACGCAAACTTACACCCACTTACACACACTTATATGCACTTACACACACTTACATACACTTACACATACTTACACACACTGACACGAACTTACACATACTTGCACGCACTTACTCACACTTACACAGACTTACATAAAGGCACAGGCACTTACACGCACATACACAAACTTACACGCGCTTACATGCACTTACACGTACATGCACACACTCACACACACTTACATGTACTTACACGCACTGACACAAACTCACGGGCACTTACACGCACTTAAAGGAACTTACACACACTTACACGTACGTACACATACTTACATGTACTTATACGCAGTTACATGTACTTACATGAGCTTACACGCACTTACATGAACTTACACGTACCTACACGCACTTACACGCACTTACACGAACTAACAAGCACTTACACACAATTACACGCACTGACACAAACTTACACATATTTACATGCACTTACACCCACTTACATGTACCTACATTTGTGCAGAAACGTTGTTCATAAACTTGGTGCATAAACATTTTGTATAATAAATTGTGCATAAAATTTGTGCATAAACGTTTAGCACAAAAGTTGTGCACAACTTTTGTGCATAAACATTGTCCATCAACTTTGTGCATAAACTTTCTACATGAACTTTGTGCATAAACTTTGTGCGCAAACTTTGGGCATAAACTTTGTGCGTAAACGTTGTGCATAAACTTTGTGCATAAAGTTTGTGCATAAACTTTTTGCAGAAACGTTGTGAATAACATTGTGCATAAACATTGTGCATAAACTTTATGAAAAAACTTTTGTGCATAAACTTAGCGCATAAACGTTGTGCATACTCTTTGTGCATAACATTTGTGCATGAACTTTGTGCAAAAACTTTGTGCATAAACTTTGTGCATAAACATTGTGCATAAACTCTGTGCATAAACTTTGTGCATAATCTTTGTGCATAAACTTTGTGCATAAACTTTTTGTATAAACTTTGTGCACAAACATCGTGCAGAAACGTGGTGTAGAAAATCTGCGGTTTGGTGTCTGTGACCTGGCTTTGGTTTCTGTGACCCGGCTCTGGTTTCTGTGACTAGGCTTTGGTTTCTGTGACTCGGCTTTGGTTTCTGTGACATGGCTTGGTTTTTGTGACCCGGCTTTGGTTTCTGTGACC